>JPJZ01001074.1:0-77575 GCA_000750815.1 Pseudogymnoascus sp. VKM F-4516 (FW-969) | reverse complement strand
GGGGGGATGGGGAGGGGAGTGTACAGGCTGGGGAGGAGGAGGTGGGGGATGTGTTGCCCGGGTATGTTATGCCTGCTACGCAGTTGAGGAGGAGGTGAGGGGGTTGTTTGGATATGGATTGTCCGTGTTTTTGGAATCGGGATGAATAATGGACGCTGAGTTTTTGGGTTTGGGAGAGGGAAAATGGATGAGAGGAGCGAACGATTAGATTGCATTGTGCAGTTCGGTCTGGATTAAATCGATCCTGGACGACTGATATTGGAGGAAGCGGAGATACCCTATTGTTTCAACACTACCATCGGTGGGCGCATAAAAAAAGCGGCGCCTGCCTCAGCGATTTATGAAGTTTTCATTTTTGTTTGGGGTTATGACACATATGATCGGAGTTTGGGAAGTTAAATGGGTTGTTTACAGTAGCATACATAATATATATAATTAATACACAGAAGACTCTACTTTATTCTATCCTTGTAATATTCCAGCAAACCCCATAGGCCCCATTTTCATGCCTCCATTTCCACGCCAGGAGGGCAACCAGCGGGTACTTAAAGACTCGCGACGACGAAACGAGCTAACATCTGATCGCTCATCATAAATCTACTAAACGAATTCCAACCGAAGTTTGACTCATTTCACAAGAGTTACATCGGCATACGAGCCAAGAAGATGCTTCGGGAGCAGCAAAATATGTGGGACATGTGTGGGAGGTGAGAAGTGAGAAGTCATAGTAGGAATGGTGACAACACCAAAACGACAACGAGAATTCGTGGCGGTGAGAAACCGCCCCTCTTGGCGATATCTGCACCCGACCTCCGCGCGATGAGCATGCCGTGCAGTGATGCCGTGTAATGGAAGCTTCAGACGCCGCCGCCCCAGTATTTGTTTGGTCAAGTGACGTTTGCTCTGAGCCAGCAAGAGACAGCAGAAGGGGGGTTAAATAGGTGTTTAGTTTGTTTGGGTTATTTCCAGGGTTATGTTGGATGTTTTTGGTTTGGGCGTGGTGGGCGGTGGCGGGGAAGGGGAGGAATAGTGATAGAGATGGAGATAATGAGGATGGAATGAGGATGCTGGCCGTGGACTCCACTTATATGGGTTGAGATGACAATACAACACCGACGAAGATGGGAATACCTTTACCGCACCCGTAAATATCTATATAAACCACATTATGCCCACAACAGACCTGATCAGAAACCAAAGGGCCCATTCCATCCTTTGCACCCGGGAGTCGGTTTCCACTTCATTTCTGCTCGCCCGGGTGCGTGGTCTGCGTGGATTGCGGCCGCCGCTGGTGATGGCGTAAGGGCGGCGGAGGCGGCTTCGGTGGTGGGTGGAGGCGGTTGTGGTGAGAGGTATCGGTGGCAGCAACCGCTGTCACCTGTCACCGACAGCCCCTTTCTCCGAGTTGGACAAGCCTGTGTGCAATACTTGATCTTTCCTTCTGTGCCGTCCGCTCACCCAGCTGCTCGGCAGTAATCTCGAAATGAATCTGACGCCGAAAATGAGATGGAGGGGTACATGGCAGCGTTATGGAGCTCTCCAAGCCACGCATTGAGACTGGTGTGCTAATCCCCGCAGCCATGTGTGGCGGGGGCCTTGGCAGCGGCAACGGCACAGCGGCAGCGGTATTGCGGCAGCTTGCCGATTTGGGGTCTCCGCTGCCGCTTTGTTGCTGTCGAGCTGACAGCCGCTCGTTGTCTTTGGTTTTGCAGGGGTAGCCGCCTTCTCTATGTTCTCATGGAGTCCAATAGCGGGAGACTTCGCAGAAGGCTTCGATCATCAGCTCCTGTCTCGGCGGCAAATGTGAAGACCCATATCCGTGGCAGCGCAGAATGCGAAGCTGCATTTCTAACTCAACGCTACGTACAAGGCTCTATTTCATTTTTATTTATTCGCTTCCAAAATATCACCTCACCCGTTACGCTAGCATTGGGCGTCAACTTGCGACAGATCCGCCAATAATAGTTTCTTATACAAAGTTCAGGTCAATGCCGTGCATCTTTTGTCGCTGGTGGCACTGTTTTTTTGGAAGTTTTATTGGCTCGGTTCAGCTACTTCTCGTGAACATCGCGTATCCGTGAGGTTTTACTGGGCATGTGGAGATGAAATGCAGCATCCCTGCCGCATGAAGGAGCGCTCACAAACATACACTTGAGCGAGGCTGAGCTACTTCACGTATACGTCCGGACTACCCATCTCCATCATTATCTGCCCATTTGTTTATGTGCATATCCCCAAACTAAACCTGACTATATTTCTGCTTCGGCATGAAGACCGAAGAACATATTCAATTGGGATTTGCAGACCGTCTGTGATAATGGGTTTTTTGGGCTTTTCTCGCAAGCCCAAGTCTCCAGAGCAGGCAGCTGGGCCATCTGTTCCAAAATCCAAGTCTTCAAACGAGGATTTTGGGCTCTCCATCGTGGTACCTCTCGATAAAGCTCAAGTGGAGTGAGCATCAACATGACAGTTTCACCGTTCATAATACTGACCTGCCTCGTAGTATAGTCTTCATTCATGGTCTGACCGGCCACCGGGAAGGAACATGGACTGCCGAAGGACAAGGCGAGCCATGGTTCAAATCTCTTCTTCCAAAAGATCTTCCCACTGCCCGAATAATGACCTACGGCTACGACGCCAACGTTGCTAATTTTATTGGCGTTGCTGGTCAAAACACTGTTCGGGAACACGCAAGGAACTTGATCAACGAACTGGCCGCACGTCGAAGGACTGCTGCTGGACGACCCATAATTTTCGTTGCGCATAGCCTTGGAGGGCTGGTATGCCAGGATGCTCTTCTTATCTGCATTAATCCAGACGAGGAAGCTCAAAGCGACATCCTTTCCTCGACTTGCGGCATCGCTTTTCTGGGAACTCCACATGCAGGGTCTGACTTGAAAAAGTTTGCACTTGCACTGGCAAATATAGTCAGTCTTAGTCTAAAAAAACCGAACAAAAAACTCCTCAAGGTTCTAGGCAGAAAGTCCGAGGTCCTGGCAAATATCAAGAATGATTTCATGACAATGGTGCACCGGCACCTCGAAAATGTCCAGGGTAATCTGAAGCCCATCCGGCTTCATGCGTTTATTGAGGAACTGCCAGTAGATTATCTTGGGTGTGTAAGTTATGTTGCACCTAAGTTTTAACGGTATGCTAACATATATCAGCGCGTCGTTGAACCTGATTCAGCAAAAATACCAGGCTATAATTCCGAAACCATTCACGCCAATCATATGAAAATGACTAAATTCAACAGCAAAGATGATCCAGGATATGTAAAAGTTCTAGACAGGCTCAAAGTCTGGACTGGTGATGACGGTACTGTATTACCGAATCAGTTGCAAATATAGCAAAATAATTTAACTAATTTTGATCTGATCAGATAGTTCCATTGCGTTGAAGTACGTTGACAAGTTGCGACTTAAGTTTGAGAAACTCTGGCCTGGCATTAAGCTTGCAAAATCAGAACCTCCAGCCTCAGCGATTCAACTATGCGAATCATCTAATATTGAGCATTCCTTGAAATGGTTTATGGACAGCTGGGAATATAAAGCTTGGAAATATGCAGACGCCTCAAAGCTTTGGCTCCATGGAGAAAAAGGAGATGGGAAGACTGTTATTATGTCCTATGTCCTTCGAAGCCTGTCTGAGAATTCAGACAAGCAGAATATCGCGTCGATATTCTGTTCATGTAATGATTCCGAAGAGGGGGTGTTGGCTTCCATTGCGCTTCAGTTGCTTCAAAACAAGGATCGTGCTAAAGCCACTCGATCAAAGTTTCCCATCTCTATGTTTCAATCGAGTTTTATTAACCCTTTGGTAAAAACGTTAATAGAAAGGAGTCATGGGTTGGTTCTTATTATTGATGGCATTGACAAGCTTGATTTCCCCATTAGATCGTCGTTTCTACATACGTTTGGCAAGCTTGAGAAGGGACTTCTGAATATGGATATTCGGGTACTAATATCGGCACAAATAATCAACGATATACAAAGTGCTATCGGCCATTACTCAAGCATAGATAGAGAAAAGGAGAGAAAGGGTGAGTGATTATCTAACGCTTGGTGATTGAAAAGGCGCTAAGAAGCCGTCGCAGAATTCCTATATTTACTACAATTCCGGGAATGGAATGCGAGAGAAATCGGGGTACAAGATGTCAAAGCAGCGGGTACGAGGTTTTTTGGTCTCCCAGAATACCACAATTGGATCCAGTCCGGCGGTCCGTCCACGCTATGGCTGGAGGGGAAGCCAGGAAGCGGGAAGTCGACCCTTGTGAAATTCATGGTAAAGGAACTGGAGAACGATGCCGCTCTTAGGCAAGGAAGACAAGTGGTCCCGTATCAAGAAAGCAACCTGTCGCACAGCTCCCAGCAGAAGGGCAATGAAGAGTGGATGTTCAACAACCCAGCTGACAAGAGTTTCATCATTGCTAGATTCTATTACAGTTTTCGAGGCGGCAACACGCAGACTAGTCACGAGCTTATGCTTCGATCAATTGTTTACCAGATCTGGAGCAAGAACAGCAAACTTTTCCCACTCATTCGACACCGTTACCGACGGCAGCTGAAAAATACCCGTGTGGACGGTAAACTAAAACCGCTATGGAGCTATGACTTTCTTAAGTTGACTTTAGAATCCCTACGAGAAGCGAGTTTCGATTTATCTGTTTTAATCATTGTTGACGGAATGGATGAGTCTAACAACGACAAACGGGTGGATACTCTCAACCTTCTTCTTAGTCTTGCACAAGCGAACCCGACCGGCAGTTGCATCATTAAGGTTTTTGTTGCAAGTAGGCCGGAGAACAATATCAATTCCCGGCTAAGACGGGCTCACCATCACATTAAATTGCAAGATGTAAATCAAGAGGACATCAGAATGGTTGTGGAAGGGTGGATTAAAAGGATGGTATCAGAAGGAGAATGTGAGGAGGCGACTTTACTAGAGGTCAAGAACTATATTATAACATACTCCGATGGAGTTTTCATGTGGGTCACGCTGGTCTTACGAGACCTACAGCAGTATATTGCCAATGGTGGCTACACTAAATTAACCTTGGATACCAGGCTACGTAGCCTCCCTAAAGAGCTGGGGGGCAAAGATGGCTTCTACCGGGCCATGGTAAATTCATTGGTCGAGAATTACAAAGAAGACCAAGAGCATCAAGAGCTAGGGCGACGAATATTTGTCTGGGTGACTTTCGCCGAGCGTCCAATGTCAGTTACAGAACTCCGGGATGCCCTCGCAACCCCTACCAGATTAGAGAGGACGGGTTTGTCAACATATGTTCTTGAGGATAACAGACCCCATCAATTAGAAAGGGCAATATTGTCGTATTGTGGCGGTCTAGTTGAGGTAAATATAGCTCTTCTCCTGTCTACGAGCTGGCTGACTAGTGCATGCATAGATTAGAAACTCAGTCTCTGGTGACATTGTACAACTCATACACCAGACCGCCAGAGAATTTCTTCTGAATAAAGACAAACTCGCAGAGCCATATCACCTTGAAGAAGTTAAGGGTGATACAGAGATAGCAATGGCGTGTTGCTGGTACCTCAGTATCGTCTTTTCCCCAGATTTTCCACCAGGAGAGGCCAGCGCAGTACTACTAAACGTCGAGACGGTGGCAGAGCACTTGTCTGACAAGTCATTGCTCGTGTACGCGCTCCAAAACTTTGAGGATCATCTGCATCACTTGGGAAAAGACGGTGGGAAGGTGCGAGATGAGTTCATGAATTTCGTCAAACTTCTCATCAAGCGGAGTAATTCCTATGCATCTCTTCTTCTGGGGCAGTGGATTAAGACTCTAAAGTGGCCAACAGAACTGCAAGTGGATGAAATATCAGTGAGGCTATGCCTTCGTATTTTATTATCGTGTGCTTCAGAGACTTGGAATGAGAAGCTTGCAATGGTATTACTTATGCTTCGGTCAGATTTGCTTCACATAGAAGCTGGTAAAGGACATCCGATTACAATGAAGCAACAAATTGAAAACGGCCCTGTGGTTATCCCACAAAGTATAGGGGGACGGACTCCGTTCAACGCTACGAATGACCATAGGGGGGGGTTGATTTTCTTGATTGACATGGGTCTCGATCCTGACTTGCTAGACACGGCCAGCCGGACACCGCTGTCGTATGCCGCTGAGAACGGCCACGTGAGCAGCCTCGGGCTGCTGCTTGAGAGGGGGGCTGACTACAAAGTGGTAGACAGCTTTGGCCAAACGCCGATGTCGTATGCTGTTAAGAATGGGCAAGAGGGTAGCCTCCGGTTGCTAATTAAGTATGGAGGAATCACCGAAGATACGGCTGACCGGACGCTGCTGTCGCATGCCGCCGAAAACAAGCATGAGGGCACCTTGAAGCTGCTACTTGAGCATGGGGCTAGAGTCAACAAAAAAGATACCGATGGTCGAACGGCGCTATCGTATGCCGCAGCGAACGGAGACGAGGACTGCGTCAAGCTGCTACTCGAGAAAAAGGCCGACGCTAGTACAATAGATATTTCTGGCCGGACACCGGCATCTTATGCTACTGCTAACGGACATGTGGCCGTGGTTAAGCTGCTGGAATCATATACCACGACGTAGTTACGAAGTACATTTGATTTTCGTATCCACTCGCTCCACACTCGCCCACCACAGCTACCCCGCGTCAACACCGTTGACTCGCTTCAGAAATTGTGCCTCAGCAATTGTGCTGCTGTGATGACCTTTAAAGGTGTATAGGGACGGAGTTGTGTTCCGCCGCTGGTGGTGGACGAGTTGACTAGGGCGGCATGATATAAGGATCTATACTAGAGGGTTGGAATTGGGATGGGGGGAAGACACTTGTATCTGGGTGTTGAGCGGATGGCTGGTGAGTGATTAGGTCTATGGAAAAGGGGGTGTGTCGTCGACCACTGCGGAGAGTTGACATGCTGTATGTTGGATTATGGGTGCGCCGTTGGAGCGATGGGTAATATAGGGGGTGAGATAGCTTTAGAAATAAGGGCGGCACAGTCGTGGGTAAATAGGGAGGGGTATATAAATGGCCAGTAAATATGGCGGGTTAGCTATTTGATGAGAGGGCGTCGAGAACAGTAACATAGACTTGTGGGTGGCAGCAGAATCGACCATGACATATCAGCACTCTGTGTTTCACTTAGTGCAAGGATCGATAACTTTTCCCCTCTGGTCGGCAGAGATGCTGTATTTATACCCGTCATCGTCGTATATAAAGTAAGGAGTCCTTAGGGTTGAAAGTAGAGATGCCATTATAGACTACTCAGCTAATATACCCTGCCATTCCACCCCCTCCCACCTCGCAACATGCCTGCCTCTCACTGGTATTCCCCCCGCGCAGCCCATGCATCAGATACAGATATTCCCAACAGCCTGCTCCACTGTCGAAACTCCTCAGATCCCTCCACCACTACGTCCCGTATGGACTGTGTAGACATTGCCTCCCCCTGCCCCGCTGCGCTCCTTAGCCGCCTCGCTGCGAGCGAACACGGCGCGCCATTTCAGGCCGACAAAGATAGCTGCGGCGCCTCCGAAGGCGGCAATGACGAGTGGTGCGCGCGAGGGCCTGGAAAGGGGTGTTAGCTGGAGCTTTGGTTTATGTTTCCCGGGCGCGGGGCAGCGGGAGGGTGAGGGAGGGGCGGTGAACTTACGGCTTGGGTCCTGGTGCCATTTTGTGGGTTACTTGGGGATCGGTGTGTGCTTGTTGAATAGCTCTGCTTCAATGATTCGGAATTCGTAGGCTCAAGGTCTTTTCTTTGTGTTTATTCGCTGTTTAATGTATTGGAATGTGTGTAGTTGTCGTTCACACCTCGTTGTCTTGTTGTCTCTTATCTGCCTGTGATCGTTCGGACGCCCTCGGGAGTCGCGTGTGCAGTGACGTCTTCGGTTCCACCTCTCCCCAGAATTATCGGTTATCCCTTCTCAACAGTTACCCGTCTTTAGCGCCTTTGAACCGTGAGTGTGTTGAACGCTCGCTTTTCGTCGGGATGGTTCTTGGGGGAGTTGTCTTCGTTATTTATCGCGCCAGCTTGTGGTTTTATCCTCTCCCTGTCGTGCCTGTAAGTAAAAATATATACCTTGTCGTTCTACCACAGAAATATTCGCACATGCGACGACTTTTTACTCGTCTCGGCTTGTCTCAATGGAGTAGCGCGGATTTTCCCCGCACTATCTGGGGTTGTTGAGGTCCGAGCTTGGTGCACGGGCCATCATGCATTTCAATATAGTAGCACATGACTGGATGTTGAGGAAATATTTTGTAATCACGGGCTTTCCATTGGCTTTTTCACTATATAAAACGTTTCTTTTGGCAGAGACAAGAGCGGTGTGTGTTATTCGGAAGAAGCATATGCCCTATGGAGTATAGCATACAAGAGAAAGACTCTCCGTATGTTTATGTCCTCCATCAAACAAAGGGGCTTGATTCTATCGCCTTCTCAACCTCGATATTGGCATCGTATCCAAACAGCCATGGCTGGAATATGGGACAGACCCTATCGTTGTTTGGTCAGATAGAGGATATCAAAGGTAGGAACAAAATGAGAACGAGTCCTACCAGCTAAGTGGAAATTTCTCTTCAATTTTGCGCTTGGAATCAGTGTATTTCGCAAGCAGAGAGTCACGCTCTTGCTGCTCAGGGCCATTGCGCATATGGTAAAATGTGCGCTACTCTTTATATCAGCCACTAGTTCTGGGTTTTGCTTTCTTTAAGTTTCAGGGCCAAGCTCACCATCTTCAGTGACTCTCGTGCTACTGTCTCTCCCCGTGCCTTACGCATAGTTTGGAACATCTCCAATGCTTGTGGGATCTGCGATTTGGATGTTATCTTGCCCAGTAGCAGACCAATGGTAGCACCATCTTCGATGGCCGAGTTGGCTCCTTGTGCCAGGTATGGGATCATTGGATGGGAGGCGTCACCACTGATCGGGTATTAGCTATGACACGAGTAAATATGCTCTGAATCGACCTTACATGAGAACAAAATTTCCTTTGTCGTTTATCCACGTCTCTACTTCCTGTCCTGGAATTAATCAGGTCGTCAGTATTGGTCATCCACAGAGTGACTGAAGGCACCGAGACTCACGATGCATCAGCTTCCACGTCTCGACGTAATTAACGTGGTCGAGGAACCGCGCCAAGCTATGAAAGATCAGCAACTGCTGCATCTATTTGAATGGCGAAGTTACATTGGATCCCAGTTACGGAACAGCTCCCTCATTTCATCGGGGGATCCCTCTTTCTTGGAAACTCCGGCTGGAAGATCATCCGGGCGTACGAGGCCAAGGCCTAGAGCTGTGCCACCTTTCATAGAATATGACACAGCGTGACAGTCTGGCCCAAACCAGATATTAAGTTCTGGGTTGGTAATCTTATCCCTGAGTTCTCCAGCGGGGACATCCTCTGCGTTAAGGATGATGCGGTAGACAAGGTCTCCTGTCGCTTCAGGGTAGTCTTGTTTGCCCAAAAGGACTTCTCTGCACCGTGACCATATCCCATCAGCACCGATGACAAGATCACCTTGGAATTCTAGACCAGCTGCCGACTTTACTCGCCCGCCGTCCATATCCACCTCAACAACTTTGGTTCCGAAATGAAACTCTACCCCAAGGTCCTTAGCTCGATCATAAAGACCCTTCTGAACATCCACACGGCAGATATTCAATGTCTCGGACCCATACTTTTGCTTGAAGCCGGGGTTATAATTTTTCTCTCTAAACAGAATCGTCCCATCTGAATATCGCCGGAAGTTTATTGAACTTGGTCTTGCTGCAGAGTTCCAGAAGGATTCAGATAGATTCCACCTCTTCAACAGTTTCGTGGCGTTGGGTGTCATCTGAACCCCTGCACCGGTCTGTGATCATTGTTAGAACTTCTCGGCATCACCAAAACTCAAGCACCCCTAAATACAGGCTCCATGGCGACGTACCTCAGATAGCTCCTTCGCAGCTTCAATAACCGTAACATGGTGCCCTGACAGGGCACACTGGATGCTGGCGGATAGGCCTCCCATGCCGCCGCCCACAACGATTATATCCAAGCGGCAACCATTGGTAGCATCTGGTAAATCATCCTGTCTTTCCGCTTCCATGTTAGATAAAATGGTCGACATAATCGCAATGGCGATAGGTGGCGTCGGAGTTAGCAGTTGCAATGGCCTACTTCGGTTTATTCACCCAGCCTACTTTCTCTCGTTCGAGATCGTCTCGACCCCGAAATATATGTTTTCTTGCCGGGTACCCTTTTTGCTGACAAGCGACGTTATACTGTATACGGACCAAGTATGAAACCTCTTGTTCAAGCACGGGTGGTTACAGTGCATCTTTGGGGGATTCTTAGTTCTCAAACGGAGCAAATCTTAACACGCAAAGCATACACTATTCACGCCAAATCGATCCTGTAAGGATGGTGCCTTCTCTCCCATCAAACCACGTCATCTAATGGCGTGGCCTGTGTATCACTGCTGAACGAATAGACCCGTCCTTTTGACTCTAGTTTCTTCTATATCAGCGGCGAGGGAGCGGCGCGGTTGCATTGTGCGACAGTGTGCCACACGCACCAAGCTTACTAAAGTAAGACGGTGTCTCTATAAGGTTTTGCGAGATGCCACTGAGGAGTTATCAAGTGGCACAAACTTTCACCTTACCTCGCAAGCTTATTCCCGCGTACCGAGATGCCTCTTTTAAACGCCGGCACCGAGTGTTTCGGGGATACCACCGCCTCCCATTCTCCAAACTTCATTTCAAACCCAACAGCTTGTCTCCAAGCTCTACCTCGCATCCCTCGCCATGCCCGTCCCCAAGCCCGAGACCAGTCGCACAGAACCCAGCAGCGGCAAAGTAATCAGCCCCATCCCCCTCGCCCACGTCGTCTTCCGCACCGCCAACCTCCAACGCATGATCGATTTTTGGGCCCCCTTCCTCGGTGCCACAGTCATCTTCCAGAACAATGCCGTGGCATTCCTTCAATACGACGATGAACACCACCGCATCGCCGTCATCGCTGATCCCAGCACACAACCGCAGTTAAGCGGGAGCAAGGGGGCGGGGATGCACCACGTCGCCTTTAATTTCGCAAACCTTGCGGAATTGGTGCAAGCGTATAAGCAGCGCAAGGAGCTGGGTGTATTGCCTACGTGGTGTGTGAATCATGGGCCGATGACGAGTATGTATTATACCGATCCGGATGGGAATCAGATTGAGACGCAGGTGGATAATTTTGATAGCCCGGAAGAGACGGCGGAATTTATGCAAGGGGCTTTGTTTGCGGAGAATCTGCTAGGGACGGACTTTGTCCCGGAGGAATTGGATAGGAAGATACAAAGCGGTGTTGAGGATAGTGTTCTTAAGAAAAGAGTGGATATTGGGCCGAGAGTGATAGCGCTGTGAGACGAGTCTTTAGTTATTGCGGATTTTCCAATCTCTGGGGTCGTATCCTCAACAGCACGATTCACACAAAATTAATGACATCGAACGACCTTTCTAAGTGCATAGACAAAGTTAGAGCTACAAAGTTAGATTCTACCCCCTATTGAGCGTATTCCCCGCTCCCTTGGGATTTTCCTCCACATATTCATCCCACGCTCTCGCCTTCAGCGTCTCCGCTTCACCCTTCTCATAGTCATCCTCATCAGGCTCGGCAATAATGCCACTCGCCTCTCCACCACCCTCGATGATGCCTCCCCGCTTCCTCTCTTCCTCCAAGTACTCATCAATACTCATCGTCGGCAGGTTGTGTCCCGATCTGAAGACACCATCCTGAAGCTGCTTCCGGCCACCAGTCAACGTAAACACCTTCAGTGGCTTCCCGCTTTTGTCCAACAATGGCCCCGCTGCGTTGTTCGCAGCGAGTAACTCTGAGATGGGTCGGTCAAGGCGGTCGGAGTAGTCGGCGCCGGCGCGTGCGCCTGTGCGCTCGCGGTAATCGCGTGCGAGGGCTTCGGGGCCAGGAGGTGGTGTGGGTGGTTTGGAGGCTAATACGGATACTTCGAGGTTGAGGGATTCGAGGTTTTGGAATGTGTTGTGGGTAGATAGGGAGACGTTGGCGAGGTGGAGGTCGCGGATGGCATCATCGTCTTGGGAGAGGTAGGCTGGATTGCGGGAGAGGAACTTGAAGAGCTATTAGCATCATATATTGGGAGTATAAAGAGCCGCTTCTGCAGCGAAACGTACATCGATCTTCTGCTTCAAGTCTTTCTCGAGCTTAAAGTTTTCTATCTTCGCTGCCCGCCGTGCGGTGAAGTCTGTTGTCGATATAGTGGAAAAAGTGGTCGGGTTCTCGTTATATGCTTCCATCAACTTTTTGGAGCTTCCAGATAGAATTGCATAGCTTTCGAGACGGCTAAGAAAACGCTCGTACGCGTCTCGTGCCCGCGTGAGGGCTGTCTTTCTGTCTGGGTTCGAGGTACGTGTGTAAAGGTCGCCAAGATGGTAGTCGATGAGGAGGTATCTATGAGTTTAGTCAGCAGGCACTTTATATCGAGCCCGCACATAAGTGAACAACTCACGGAAGGTCACCAGTAGTTATATCCTCAAGTATCTCGTTGGGGCTGAACAACGACTGTCTGTCAGCAAGTACGCGGCACTCTTCGTAGCTTCCGATTGCTGTTGCAAGACTATCATGGTATGCACTGCTGTTCCTGTCGTAAGCTTGCTCGATCTCTTGCCTCTTCCTTTCGGCCTGCGCAAAGAGCGACTTAATGTTTTGGTCCTCCATCGTGTATGTATGAGACGAGGCTGAATGGCAACAACGCAATTGTATGTTTTATGGTGGGGGGGCGAGGCTGTGGCTTTGGGGTCGGAACACACTTGGCTTGGCAAAGGCGGTGAAGCTGGGCACACTACCCATCAACTGAAGCCTCGTCTTCTCATTAACGTCACATCCTCAACGTACAAATTTGTACTAAATAATGGATAATCAATAGACCAGAGTTAGGTATACCCGGGCCTTAAAGTTTCTTTGTTCTTCTTGAGACTTTAATTTGAGCTTAAGCATTTTCAAGTCGGCATAGGCGTTTGGTTTGACCCAATTTTATATTGTTTGCTACAGTTCATAAGTGACCACCGTGTTGCGTTTGTTTCTTTTCAAGACGCATTTCCCCTTCTGAAAGTGTTCACTTGCTACTCTCTCTTCGTCGCTCATAAAATTTCCGATCCACTTGGACCTTCTGGCACAGCTTCGGCCAACCCAGTTCTATTTGAGGCTTATAACCGTCACCTTTTCTGCGGGAGTAGTCCTCTTACCTTGTTTATCTCCCGACTGCGCAACCCTCAGCATATTTGGTTCAATCCATCAAACTCTTGGTACATTTTCACCACTACGTGATGCAAGTATAGTTAATAGTGCACCAGTTGATGACAATATGTCGTTGGAAACTACTCAAGTGGCCACATCCGAGTCATCTACAACTCCATATAACCAGGCAGATTCAATACCTCCCACAGTAGCAGTGGCCAGTACTTCCAGCATGCAGGGTGCTATGGTGCCAGCCTTGGCAACCAGATCAACACAAGCTGTCATCGAGAACCTCCGTCGTAGTGGACTTCACCCAAAAGAACCCACAGCTGACAAAGAGCCTCTCACGGACGGACTTGGAGACGTTGTCAGAAGCCCGGAAGAGGATGGCGCTATTTTTGAGGCTACTGAATTTGAAGATAGAGGGAGTGAGACTGAGAGCGAGGACGACGAAGCCCCAGTACAACCCAGCGAAAACCAAGAATTGTCCTACGAAAAAACAGTTCGCGAGTCATATATCCGAAGTCGGGTGGAGGCCACCAAAGGCTCAGCTGCACCAAAAATTAAAGGCGATAACAAGCAGTCCGTCAAATGGCTAATCAAGGACAGCGGGAGCCAGGAGATTATATCCAGCCCCAGAGAATACCAAATCGAGCTTTTCGAGCGTGCAAAGACACGGAATACCATTGCAGTACTAGATACCGGTTCTGGCAAGACGCTAATTGCCGCCCTACTCTTACGCCATGTCATAGATGAGGAACTGGAGCGACGAGCAAATGGAGGCGATAAACGCATTGCTTTCTTCCTTGTGGACTCGGTCGCTCTCGTGTTTCAACAATACGCCGTTCTCAAGTGCAATTTGAACCAAAAAATGGAACAATTTTGCGGGGATATGGGTTGCGACCTCTGGAGCAAGGAGCTATGGGAGAAGCATTTAAACGAGAACATGGTAATAGTGTGTACTGCCGAGGTCCTGTTTCAATGCTTGCACCACTCTTTCATTACGATGAAGCAAATCAACCTGCTCATATTCGATGAAGCGCACCATGCAAAACGAAATCACGCCTATGCTAGGATCATCAAAGACTTCTATGCATCCGAACCTGATCAGTCACTGCTTCCCAGAATATTTGGAATGACAGCTTCCCCAGCCGATGCGAGGACGAACATCAAAAAGGCAGCAGCTGAGCTCGAGGCTCTTTTGCACAGTCAGATAGCTACTGCGTCTAATGCAAGCCTTCTGCAGTATTCCAACAAGAAAACGACCGAGGAGGTTGCGTATTACCATCCTCTCCGTCCCCCGACTGAGAGCCAATTGTTCAAGGCAGTTCATCAGCTAATTGGCGGGATTAAAGAGTGCTCAAAGCCATTGGCGTACGCAATAACGGCCAGCTCTGACTTGGGCAGCTGGGTAGCTGACAGGGTGTTGTTAATCAGCTTCACTGGAGAAGGAGTTAAAAGGCTGGAGGCGGAGATTGAAAGCAACTTCCACAAACAATCCCAAAGCGACCCAATGCCTCTAAGCAAACTCGAAGGTAGAAAAGAAACGCTTCAAAGTGCACAGCAGATTATTATGGCTCATGTTTTCGCGTCTCCGCAGCTGTGCAACAGTCAGCTTTCGTCCAAAGTACTAGGGCTTGCAAAGCACCTTCGTGAACGATTTGAACGAACTACATTCGATAAATGTATCGTTTTCGTCCAGCAGAGGTATACGGCACGATTGTTGGCAGATTTGTTTGGAAGCCCTCAAATAGGCACTCCGCATCTACGGGTTGGGGCATTGGTAAGATATATCCGCACAGCTAGATATTCTATTCCTCAACTATGCTAATTGCCTAATACAGACTGGTACTCGAAACAGAAATGGTGCAGACCTCGAATCATCTTTCCGAAATCAAGTTATCACTTTGAGGAGATTCAGGCTGGGAGAGGTAAATTGCCTCTTTGCAACGTCTGTTGCGGAGGAAGGCCTGGATATTCCAGATTGCAATCTCGTCATTCGGTTTGATCTCTACTCAACCGTTATCCAATACATCCAGTCAAGGGGTAGAGCAAGGCAAGATAACTCGAACTATGTTCATTTCATTGAACAGGGCAATAAGGAGCAGGAGGCTCTTGTTAGAGAGGTGCGCCGGAATGAAAATATCCTTAAAGAGTTTTGCCAGGCCTTACCTGAAGATCGCTTGCTCTCTGGAAACAACTACAATATGGATTACTTCCTCGCCAAGGAGAGAAACATAATGCGAACATACACAGAGCCTTCGACGGGTGCGAAATTAACATATAGGATGAGCCTAAGTGTCTTAGCAAATTTCGTGGCGTCTCTTTCACACAGCAGCGAAAGCACACCACACCCCGAATATATGATGACAGCCGTAGGTGCAAAATTTGTCTGTGAAGTTATACTTCCAGAGAACTCGCCTGTCCATGGTGCAACCGGCCGCCCAGCAAATACAAAACAGGTTGCAAAATGTTCTGCAGCATTTGAAGCTTGCCTCAAGCTTAGAAAAGGAAGACACCTCGATGAGTATCTTCTATCGACATTTAAAGATCGAGGCCCAGCAATGCGTAATGCCCAGTTGGCAATAACATCCAAAGCTAACACGGACTACGACATGCGCACGAAACCTCTTATGTGGGCTGCTGGCGAAACCCCATCGGAACTATTCTTGACAATTCTATCACTGGAAGACCCTGGCCAGTTAGATCGTCCTTCACAACCACTTGGGCTGCTCACTCGTGGGCCATTGCCACCATTTCCAAAATTCCAGTTATATTTTGGTCGAGGCAAGCACACTGCAGCTGTGTCGACTGCCGTGGGCAGTTTGGCAGTAAGCTCTGAAACACTGGAATTGATTAATGCTTTCACTCTAAGGATATTCAAAGATATTTTTAGCAAGGAGTATGAATCGGACCCTGCTAAAATGCCTTATTTTATAGTCCCAATATCCGACACAGACACACCAGAACAGACAAGGTTGCCAGTGGATTCCATTTCGTGGGAAATCTTAAAAATGGTCAGTGACAGTCAGTGGCTTACATGGGATGAATCAACACCAGAATCCTTTTTTGAGGACAAGTATATTCTAGATCCTTTCGACGGGTCGCGGAAAATATGGACGACGAAAGTAACGCACGAGTATAAGCCACTGGATCCCGTGCCACCAAACACAGCTGCTCGTTCAGCGAGAAAGAATAACTCAAATATCCTTGAGTACTCCTGCAGCTTGTTTAAAGTGGCGAGAAGCAAGAGGACATTCAGTGAAACTCAGCCAGTTATCGAAGGCGACGTTATACCTTTTCGCCGAAATTTCTTGGATGATCAGGAAGACCCGGCTAGTTCAGGGCCGACGAAATGTTACGTAGTCCCAGAGCCTCTTACCATATCGGCGGTAAGTGCTCAACACGCTTGAAATGATGCACACTAATTATTGCAGCTTCCGACTGAAATTGTTGCAATGGCATACACATTTCCTGCTATTATTCACCGCATTGAATCCTACCTCATCTCTATAGAGGCCTGTTCCATGCTTCACCTCCCCATTTCAGCCGATTTGGCACTAGAATGCATGACCAAAGATTCCCGAAATACCGACGAGCATGGTGAAGAACAGGTTGAGTTCCAGAGGGGCATGGGGAATAATTATGAGCGGCTTGAGTTCCTTGGAGACTGCTTCTTGAAAATGGCGACGTCAATCTCACTCTACACCCTCCACCCAGACAGCAACGAGTTTGACTTCCATGTCAAACGAATGTTGATGATTTGTAACAGGAACCTTATGGACGTGGCCTTGCAGCTGAAATTGTATGAGTTCATTCGTTCCCAGGCATTTAATCGGTAAGCAGCTCGACATATCAGTATATTTATTCTCACTGACGAATCTGTAGCCGAGCATGGTACCCAGAAGGTCTTGTTCTCAAGAAAGGAAAGACTGCTCAAGCTCCCAAGACGCACAAATTGGGCGACAAAACAATAGCTGATGTATCGGAAGCACTAATCGGTGCCGCATTACTCACGCCATCTAATGGCCATGCAATGGATCATGCAGTGAGAGCTGTTACTGAGCTCGTCTGCAGCACTGATCATGCCATTGAAAAATGGGAAGATTATTTCAAAGGTTATACCATGCCAAAGTATCAGATTGCAGCTTCAACGGCATCCCAGCGTAACCTTGCTGAGCAGGTTGAAACTGTTCACGATTATCACTTCCACTATCCTCGACTCCTCCGCTCGGCGTTTATCCATCCATCATATCCATTTGCATACGAGCGGGTTCCTAACTACCAGAGACTCGAATTTCTAGGAGATTCGTTGCTTGATATGGCTTGTGTCAACTTCCTCTTTCATCGATTTCCGACCAAAGACCCGCAATGGTTGACAGAACACAAGATGGCGATGGTGTCTAATCAGTTCCTTGGAGCTGTTTGCGTAGAGCTTGGATTTCATACGCAGTTGCTGCAATTCAACCCGATTATTCAAAGCAGCATCACCGAATACGTGTGTGAAATCACAGAAGCCCGTCAACAAGCTGAGCAAGATGCAATCCGCGACGGCAAGCTAGCTTCAGACTGTGCGCGCGATTATTGGCTCCATACCAAGCTCCCTCCAAAATGTCTGCCAGATATGATTGAAGCATACATTGGAGCTATTTTTGTCGACTCGTCTTTCAACTACGTCGAAGTAGAACGATTCTTCGACCTTCATATGAAGTGGTACTTCGAGGATGTGACTCTATATGACACGTTTGCCAACAAACATCCAGTAACTTTTCTTCACAAGTTCCTTCAGCAGAACATGGGATGTGCAAAGTATAGGATTACTGCGTCATCGATGCCAGACGACAACAGCGGCACGCCCCCCAAAATCCTCGCGACTGTGATGATCCATAGTCAGGTACTAGTCGGTGTGGAGAGAGACAGCGCCAGGTATGCAAAAATCGCCGTCGCCCAGCAGGCGTTGGAGATTTTGAAGGGAGGTACCCTTGCCCAGTTCAGGCAAACCTACAGGTGTGACTGTAAGGAGAAGGGGCTTGATGTGGAGGATTGTGAGATGGAGGAACCTGGACAGGAGCCACTCGAGGGACTAGTGGGCATCCAAACATTAGACATGGAGTCAGAGACAGCGATGGATATTGGAGTTCACAGCAGTCGAAGAGACTCGGTCAGTTCAGCTTAATGGGGGGGTTCGTATAGGCTATGCAAACTATCAAGGCCCCGGCCATAGTTTTTGCTGGCAGATATTATTTCGTTAGCTACCACCATAGCTCAACCTGAAGTCATGAAAATTCCAGGTTCTCCCATAGCTCAGTCTCTGCTTATTCAATTGCCAGATAAAGAAGTGACCGAGTTATTGAGTTATTGGGGTAGATCTGAGAGAGTTTCTATTTGCAATTAATTTTATTGAAAGAAACGATCGAAATTAAAATCGGGGATCACATGAATCCAAATTGTGGTTTAATATTCATCCACCCCACCACAGAAGAAAACTTAACGATGTCTTAAGATTAAATGATTGATTGCAGTATAAATACAGCAAATTTATACTGCCACCGCTATAATACTGCAGAATTGGGTTATTGATACTGCAGCCAGAAAGGGCCGAGGTCCTCAAGCGAGTTCGGAGCGATAGGTATGCGCTGACTAATAATGTGCTAGCGTTCTCTGCAGAACGGTGAGCGCCCTTTGTGCAGATTTTCTCGTCAGGTACTCATATTAGCCAATGAAAACGCCGAATTAGCCTTAAGCTTTTTTTAGCGCTTTACGAATTATGACATGGGTTCCTACATATTTTTTTGGCAGAACTTCAGCTCCGACTTTCTGACTGTGAGACTTACGCCCACCCAATCTCACGCAGAGTCTTTTTACCTCTACTTGATGTTCAATTGTGTCTAATCTGCGGCCTTGTTCTCCGTCTTGATTGACTGTGAGATACTTAGATTGAACTTCTAAGGCGGCTCTAGGGCTTTTGCCGCCCATCCTCCGACGAGCTCAGAGATTTACGAATACCCCGCCATACGTCGTACACTTCGGACGACGACACATAGCCACTCGCAATCATGGCTGGAAAAACATACGTCCCGGTCTCAGCTCGGCTGCGAGGCAGCACCGACGAGAGCCTTTTCGCACTCGAACTCCAAGATGGCGTCGTGTACCAAGGATACAGCTTCGGTGCCCCGAAGAGCATTGCCGGAGAATTGGTCTTTCAGACAGGAATGGTCGGATACCCAGAATCTGTGACTGATCCTTCTTACCGGGGCCAAATCCTCGTCATTACATTTCCTCTTGTAGGAAATTATGGCGTGCCCTCCCGGGAAACAATGGACGAGCTCCTCAAAGATATTCCAGCTCACTTCGAATCCTCGGAGATTCACATTGCTGGCTTAGTCGTTGCCTCTTATGCAGGCGAGGACTACAGCCACTACCTTGCCACATCCTCCCTTGGCGCATGGCTGAAGGAACAAGGCGTTCCCGCCATGTACGGTGTCGACACACGAGCCCTCACCAAGAGAATCCGCGACGAGGGTAGCATGCTGGGGCGGATGCTCCTGCAAAAGCAGAACCTAACTAATGGCAATGCCGCCCGTCTGCCGGAAGACTGGCGCTCGGGCTTTGAGGCCGTGGAGTGGTCTGACCCGAACGCTACAAATCTGGTTGCAGATGGTGAGCCCTCCTCAAATGCCCCCTCGAATTATTTCTGACTATAGACAAAGTCTCGATCAAGGCTCCGAAACTGTACTCTCCCAAGCCTTCGGACGCTCTCATGCACCCCTCTGGTCGCCCGGTCCGAGTCCTCTGCTTAGATGTCGGACTAAAGTTCAACCAACTGAGGTGTCTCGTCAGGCGTGGTGTTGAGGTCCTCGTATGCCCATGGGATTACGACTTCCCCACCCTTGCCGGCAAGGATTACGATGGTCTCTTCATCTCCAACGGTCCAGGTGATCCAGCTATGATGACCAAAACTGTCAACCATATCAGAGCCGCCGTTCAAGAGAACCGCACCCCAATCTTCGGTATCTGCCTTGGTCACCAGCTTCTCGCGAGGGCTTCTGGCGCATCTACCCTGAAGATGAAGTTTGGCAATCGCGGTCACAACATTCCATGCACAAACATGCTGACTGGAAAATGTCACATTACTTCCCAAAACCATGGTTACGCTGTAGACACCGCTTCATTGCCCGCCGAATGGGAGGAGCTTTTCGTCAACGCCAACGATGGCTCAAACGAGGGTATCCGCCATGTTAGCAAGCCACACTTCAGTGTCCAATTCCATCCCGAAAGCACACCTGGCCCAAGAGATACCGAATTCCTCTTCGATGTTTTTATCAACACCATCGTCAAGACTCTTGGTGATGCCAGCCAGATGAATGTCCCAGTTCACTTCCCCGGAGGCGAAGCTGCTGAGACAGCAAGACTGAACCCCAGAGTCGATGTCAAGAAGGTTTTGGTTCTTGGAAGTGGCGGTCTTAGCATTGGCCAGGCCGGCGAGTTTGATTACTCCGGTAGTCAGGCCATCAAGGCCTTGAAGGAGGAGGGCATTTACACAGTGCTGATCAACCCAAACATTGCCACCATTCAGACATCCAAGGGTCTTGCTGATAAGGTCTACTTCCTCCCGGTCACTGCCGACTTTGTCCGCAAAGTAATCTTGTACGAGCGCCCCGATGCTATCTACGTCACATTCGGTGGTCAAACTGCGCTACAGGTTGGAATTCAATTGAAGGATGAATTCGAGGGCCTTGGCGTGAAAGTCCTCGGAACCCCAATCGACACCGTCATCACAACTGAAGATCGTGAACTCTTTGCTAGAAGCATGGAGTCGATTGGCGAGAAGTGCGCCAAGTCTGCCTCGGCAAACACTGTCGAGGAGGCCATGCACGTTGTCAAGGACATTGGCTTCCCCGTCATTGTTCGTGCAGCTTATGCCCTTGGTGGCCTAGGCTCCGGCTTTGCTGACAATGAGTCTGAGTTGCTGGAGCTCTGCCAAAAGGCGTTTGCCGCCTCTCCTCAAGTCTTGATTGAGCGCAGTATGAAGGGCTGGAAGGAGATCGAATATGAAGTCGTCAGAGATGCCAGAGATAACTGCATCACTGTTTGTAACATGGAGAACTTCGACCCCCTCGGTATCCACACTGGAGACTCAATTGTCGTTGCTCCTTCGCAGACGCTGTCCGATGAAGATTACAACATGCTCCGTACCACGGCTGTCAACGTCATTCGCCATCTTGGCGTCGTCGGAGAATGTAACATCCAATACGCACTCAACCCATTTTCGAGAGAATACTGCATTATCGAGGTCAACGCGAGACTTTCTCGTTCCTCTGCTTTGGCCTCTAAGGCTACTGGATACCCATTGGCCTTTATTGCTGCCAAACTTGGTCTTGGTATCCCCCTGAATGAGATCAAGAACTCCGTCACCAAAGAAACTTCTGCTTGCTTCGAGCCATCTCTGGACTACGTCGTAGTCAAGATGCCAAGATGGGACTTGAAGAAGTTCACTCGCGTCTCTACGCAACTTGGTTCATCCATGAAGAGTGTGGGTGAGGTTATGAGCATCGGCAGGACATTCGAGGAAGCCATCCAGAAGGCTATCAGATCCATCGATTTCCACAACCTCGGATTCAACGAGACTCCGGCCTTGATGTCCATCGATGATGAGCTCCAGACCCCATCCGACCAGCGTCTTTTCGCCATTGCCAATGCAATGCACGAGGGCTACTCTGTTGACAAGATCCACGACATGACCAAGATTGACAAGTGGTTCCTTAGCAAACTGAAGGGACTCAACGACTTTGCCAAGTACATGAACACATTTGACACAAGCAGCATTTCGGTAGACCTCCTGCGACAAGCAAAGCAGCTTGGTTTCTGTGATCGCCAGTTGGCGAAATTCTGGAGCTCGACCGAGTTGGCCGTTAGAAGGCTCAGAACCGAGGCTGGCGTCACTCCGTTTGTCAAGCAAATCGATACGGTGGCAGCTGAGTTCCCTGCTTTCACCAACTATCTCTACATGACATACAACGGCTCCGAGCACGACTTGGAGTTCAACGACAATGGTGTGATGGTCCTTGGATCTGGAGTGTACAGAATTGGTTCATCTGTCGAGTTCGATTGGTGCTCTGTCAGGGCTATCCGCACTCTTCGTGAGAGCGGCCACAAGACTGTCATGGTTAATGTAAGTTTAAGATGCCCTTTTTTTTTCCACCGCCGCCGTGTGTGCGCCTTCCCTTTGGGTTATGAAGGACTTTCAAATCACGTGAATTATAGCAACCATGATCACGTGGTCTGCCCCTTTTTGAGTCTCAGCACCATCCCACATCATCTCACTTCGCTTTATACTATCAGAACATATGCTAACTGCCCTCAAAAGTTCAACCCCGAGACCGTGTCCACCGACTACGATGAAGCTGATAGACTCTACTTCGAAACTATCAACCTGGAGACTGTCATGGACATCTACGAACTGGAGTCTTCCATGGGTATCCTCATGGCCATGGGTGGCCAGACGCCACAAAACATCGCCTTGCCACTCCACCGCCTCAACATCAAGGTTCTGGGAACCTCTCCTGAGATGATTGACAATGCCGAGAACAGATACAAGTTCTCTCGCATGTTGGACAGAATCGATGTTGACCAGCCCACGTGGAAGGAGTTGACTAGCTTCGAGGAGGCAAAGGAATTCTGTAACAAGGTTTCATACCCAGTGCTGGTTCGCCCCTCATACGTCCTCTCCGGAGCGGCGATGAACACTGTCTACTCTGAGCCTGATCTTGAGGCATATCTCAAGCAAGCCTCTGAGGTTTCCCGTGAGCACCCAGTCGTCATTACCAAGTACATTGAGAACGCCAAGGAGATCGAGATGGATGCCGTTGCCAAGGATGGTGTTATGGTCGGTCACTTCATCTCTGAGCACGTCGAGAACGCTGGTGTTCATTCTGGAGATGCCACCCTTATTCTCCCACCTCAAGACTTGGAGGATACAACTATCAAGCGCATTGAGGAGGCAACCCGCAAGATTGGTATGGCTTTGAACATTACTGGGCCGTACAATATTCAATTTATCGCCAAGGATAACGACATCAAGGTTATCGAGTGCAATGTCAGAGCCTCTCGCTCGTTCCCATTCGTCTCCAAGGTTATGGGAGTCGACCTTATTGAGCTGGCCACCAAGGCAATGATGGATATCCCATTCGAGGCATACGCACCTACCACACTTGTGCCAGGAACCGTCGGTGTCAAGGTTCCGCAGTTCAGTTTCTCACGACTTTCTGGAGCGGATCCGGTCTTGGGCGTTGAGATGGCTTCTACTGGAGAAGTTGCTTCTTTCGGAAGAGACAAGTACGAGGCCTACCTGAAGGCTTTGGTCTCCACTGGCTTCAAGCTTCCAAAGCGCAACATCCTTCTATCCATTGGATCTTTCAAGGATAAGAATGAGATGCTTCCATCGGTGAAGAAGCTGCAGGCTCTGGGCTACAAGCTTTTTGCCACTGCCGGTACCGCCGATTTCCTTATGGAGCATGGCATCCGAGCTCAGTATCTTGAGATCTTGGCCGAGGGGGATGACCAAAAGTCGGAGTACTCTCTGACACAGCATCTTGCCAATAACATGATTGATCTTTACATCAATCTGCCGTCCAGCAATCGCTACAGAAGACCTGCGAACTACATGTCGAAGGGCTACAAGACTCGCAGAATGGCTGTCGATTACCAAACTCCTCTTGTGACCAATGTCAAGAACGCCAAGATCCTCATCGAGGCTATTGCAAGACATTACGATATGGAAATTAGCACTCGTGATTACCAGACCAGCCACCGAACGGTTGTTCTTCCAGGTCTCGTCAACATCCAAGCTTTCCTGCCTGGCGTCGCCACTTCCGGTAGCGATGATCTGAAAACCGTGACTGAGGCATCCATCGCCGCCGGTTTCACCATGATCAGAGTCATGCCCGTTGGCTTGGATAGTTGCATCACTGATGCAAGGACATTAGACATTGCACAGGCCAACAGCAGACAAGGCGCAAGCTGCGATTACAACTTCTCTGTTGCTGCAACTTCTAACAATGCCGAGCAAATTAGCTTGATCGCTGGAGAGGTTGGGTCGCTGTTTATCCCATTCAACCACCTTAATGATAATATCAGCAAGGTCGCAGCCGTTACTGCTCACTTTGATTCTTGGCCAACATACAAGCCAATCATCACTGATGCTAAGGTGACCGACCTCGCCTCGATCCTCCTCCTTGCCAGTCTGCACAGCAGGAATGTTCATGTCACAAATGTCACCACCAAGGAAGACATTAGACTCATCGCTATGAGCAAGGATAAGGGCCTCACAGTCACCTGTGATGTATCTATTTATTCTCTATTTGTTTCTCAAAAGGAGCATCCTGAATGCTCTTTCTTGCCAACGGCCGCTGACCAGGCCGCTCTTTGGGAGCATTTGAGTACTATCGATGTCTTCTCGATTGGCAGTGTACCATACCAACTTGCCCATGCTGTTGGTGAGAAGGCCACCCCAGCCGTCGGAATTTCAGATGCCCTCCCTCTACTCTTCTCCGCTGTTGCAGACGGAAGATTGACTGTCGACGATATCAAGACTCGTCTCCATGACAACCCAGTCCGCATCTTCGAGCTCCATGAGCAAGTCGGCGCATCCGTCGAGGTGGAGATCGATAGGCCTTACGCAAAGGTTGCTGGCCCAGTCTGGTCTCCATTTGTTGGCAAAATTCTCCGCGGGTCCGTCCAAAGAGTTATCTTCAACGACAAGACCGCCTGCCTTGATGGTGAGCCCTGCGATGGAGGACCACTAGGAAAGGATATGTCTTCGCATGTGCTTGTCCAGGTGCCGCCGTCTCCGGCTGTCAAGGGTATTCAGTCTCCTCTTCTCAGCCCAATGGTTGAGGCTACGGATCGCTCCAAGGCACGACGCACATCCTCTCTCCTTGGCCAACAACCCCCGCGAGCATTCAGCCGCCAGAGAGCTCTCGAGGGCTCGGCTCTTTCCAACCAGCTATCAAAGACCGCACCAACTGAGGAATACGGTGTTCCATTGTACCCTCAACCGTCCATCTCGCCATCTTTGCAATCGCTGCTCGCCCGCTCGCCATTCAAGAACCAGCACATTGTTTCTGTTAAGCAGTTCACTCGCTCCGATCTCCACGTGCTGTTCACCGTTGCACAAGAGATGCGCCTGGGCGTTCAACGCGAAGGTGTCCTTGACATCCTAAAGGGACGCGTCTTGTGCACCATGTTCTACGAGCCTAGCACGCGTACCTCGACCTCATTCGATGCTGCCATGCAACGCCTTGGAGGTCGCACCATTGCAATCTCTACGGAGCACTCCAGCACTGTCAAGGGTGAGAGCCTCCAGGACTCCCTGCGTACTCTTGCATGCTACGGTGACGCAATCGTACTCCGCCACCCAGAGGAGGACTCGGTTGATATCGCAACCAAGTACTGCCCCGTCCCAGTCATTAATGGCGGCAATGGAAGCAAAGAGCACCCTACGCAGGCATTCCTGGACCTGTTCACGATTCGCGAAGAGCTCGGCACTGTCACTGGCCTGACAATCACCTTTACGGGAGATCTGCTCCACGGTCGCACCGTGCACTCTCTGTGCAAGTTGCTGCAATACTATGACGTACAGATCCAGCTTGTGTCTCCTCCTCAACTTGCACTTCCGGCCGACATCCGAGACATGCTCAAGGCATCTGGCCAGCTCGTCTTGGAAGCTACAGAGCTTACTCCGGATATTGTGGCGAAGAGTGATGTGCTCTACTGCACTCGTGTCCAGAAGGAGAGATTTGCTGATCTCGCTGAGTATGAGAGGCTCAAGGATACATTCATCGTTGACAACAAGACATTGAAGGCGGCAAAGCCAAGCATGGTTGTCATGCACCCGCTTCCAAGGAACGCGGAGGTTGCCGGAGAGGTCGACTTCGACCAGCGCGCTGCGTACTTCAGACAGGTAAGTCACATTCCTCAATGCTACAGCACGCACAAAATGCTAACTACTTGTGTGCAGATGAGATATGGGCTGTACTGCCGCATGGCGCTGTTGGCTCTTGTTATGGCACCATAGGAGAGCGGAGATGTAGCTTTTCTTAACATTACAGATTGAATTTTAGGGAGACATTGTCCAATAGATTGCACAAAGGCGGATTTTTTATTTGCATTTCTCTTGGCGTAGCTAGGCGGAGGTCGTAGATTTTAAAAAGTACTGCATTTTACATAATGATGGGATGTGGTGTAAATGGGTTGTTTGAAGTATGTACACTTCGGTTGTATTTTATGGGTTGGGTTGGGGGTGTGTGTTACGTGTTGTGTGTATATATGTGTTTATACCTATATGTATATATTTTTACCTTTATTATGTATACGTAATTGAATTCGTTGATCTATTCGTGTGTCTTATGAATTGTGCTTTTCATAATCTCAGCCAAGCTGTCGTCTCCACCCCCAGGTTTGCCTGGTGCCCCATCAATGAAGGCGCGTGCACAGACCGGTCGTCGTTCCCACCTTTGTCTGGATTTGTCTGGAGAACAACTCCCAAAAAATTATCCTTATAATGGAATTCGTTCCCAAGTCAGAAATCGAGGTTCTATCGCAAGAAATCAGTGACGACTTCGGATCGTATCGCATACGGGCTGGACAAAGAGTTCACTATGTGACAATTACAGCTAACGTTTTTGATGATGACACAATGTGTCGGCCGCACATGCTCATACCCCAACTACCCAACTTTCTAGACAAGGAATGGACAACCATGGAAGTGATACGCAAGCCAGACGGCTCCTTGGCATCCGAACTCTCGTACGAACCCCTACCAGCCGTACAGATGACATGGCACCCAAAGACCATCGATGTGCTGTCTCTAGAGAAAGTCAAGCGCCACCGGTCTGGAGTCCACAAAGTACTATATTCGGGCCTTCCAGCCATTTGAAAAATTGCATGTTTTGGCTGGCAAATCCCTAGAATCGAGCACGAGACCTACACATATTCAGCGATCGAAGAGTATCGCGAGCCCGGAGATCCGGTCATCTCCCCTGCTTTCTTAGGCCATGTGACGGAGAATGGACGAGTGATTGGAATGCTGCTTGAGAAATTGGAGGGCGAGTTTGCATCAATGGATGATCTACCAGCGTGTAGAGATGCCCTCAAGAATTTCCACCTTATGAATATTGTTCATGGAGATGTTAACCGCTATAATTTCATCGTTGACCGGTCAAAGAAACCTGTTCATGTTCGACTCGTCGATTTTGAATATGCGGAACCATATGAGGAATCCAAGGCGGTTGTAGAGCTCTAATCATTGCTGTCTGAGCTGGCAGAGGCGACTGGAAGAGGCGGATCGGTTGTTACTGTCGGCAGTGCTTGACCCACTATTTTACCATTCTCACGTCTCGACTGGTATCGTCGTGCTATAGAGATGATGACGAGTCTTCAGGGAGCTACGCGGCTGGTGAGCATGATAATTAGGGGAGGCATCTTGGAAATGGAGAACTAGGTGACAACTTGGTATTCATTTCGGCCCGTTTACTGTACCTCGTCTCTGATGCCAGACCAGGAACTTTCTTCGCTAATTAAAGTTGTGATCTAATGTACTTGGTTAATATTTTACCAGTCTTACAATGTCTCAGTTCTAGTGCAGTGTATCCGCCGTTTAACTCGTCATGGTTACGTCGGCTACCTCCAATTCCAAGCCCAGACAAGCACGTTTCTATGCCTCAACATTGACATCTCAATTTTCCATCCCTTGAGTTACAGTTTGATACCCGAATTGAGATCCGTAATGTAGTTTTATGTTTTCCATTAACTATACTTTAAATCAATCAAAAACAATATTTCCTAGTTGTAATATCGCCCACATCTCCAAAATTATTAAATCCAAATTACACAACTTCAATCTTCAACATCTTTCCCCTCTGGCTTTGACCTGTTTAGGACATGAAGCCAGCCTTGCCATCCTTGTTGGTATCCTTCATGGGGTTCAGCTTGTCAATGAGGCTTGGCTTCTTTCCTTGCTGGTAGCTGCCAGATTCCTCAGTTCTTCCGGTGCTGCTCTCTCCACCCCTGCTGGTTTGTCCTGTCAGCTTGTTCGCACCGGGAATCTTGTTTGCCACGCTCCCGAGTCCTCCGCCACCACCAGCAGTACCGGCGCCTACGCCTGCGCCTGTGCCAACGCCACCGAGTCCGACTGCGCCGGCCCCTGCTGCGGCATTGCGGTTTGTCTTGCTAGACGTCGTGGTGGTATCGTAACCACGCTGAGAAGATCCCGTGGTGGTGTCGTAACCGCGCTGGGTAGACCCGGTGGTGTCATACTGGCTGCGTTGCTGGGTCTTGCTGCCGCCTGTGGACTCGTATCGTCCAGAAGTACCGTAGTCATAGTCTTCAGAATATCCGGTCCTTCCGCCGCTGCTGCTACCACCGAGTCCACCTCCAGTAACGGTGGTCGTGCCGGCGGCGCCGGGGCCGCCTAGAACGTTGTTATGCTTCGAGTCGGTGACAGCATCGTCAATGGAGCGTGGGGCACCACTGAAGGAGTCAACACGCTCCTCGCGGCCAGCGAGGGTTCCACCCTGGCGCTGGAACTCAGCAAGCGTTACTTCTGGAAGCGACGATGCCGAATGGTGCTTGGCCTCATTAATGTGAATCTCGTGGATAGGGAAGGTGTTGTGGATGACGTGGGGCTCGAGGATGTCCCTCTCGACAACAGGCTGGATAGTCTCGTGAACATCTATGCTTATTAGTACGGGTTTAGGCCGCATATGGCCTGTGTTTACTTACGGTGGTGGATATGCTCTCCAGCAACCGTGGGGCCAGTCGAGGTTGTGGTGCGAGTCTCCGCAACATCACGAGTGTCACGGAACTGGCTGCGCTCGGCGGCTAGACGCTCAAGCACGTGCTTCTCGTTGCCATGCTTGATCTCATGAGTCTCGACGGGAGCGATGTTGGTCTCATGGGTCTCTGGCAAGATCTCTTGGTCGCGGACAGGCTGGATCGAGATATGGTGGTGGTCTTGGTGGACCTCCCTGTCAATGATCTTCTGTCTCTCTTCATGGTTGGTTCTTTGGACATGCTCCCTCACAACAGCTGGGTTAATCGTCTCGTGGACCGTTGTGTCGGCTTCGCCATCTCTTCCCAGGAAAGAGGTGATGGTCTCCTTGGTCTTGCCCGTGGGATCACCGTGGCTGGTGTGGTGGGTGGGGTTGCTGGACTGAGTATCGAGCTGCATCTTGTTCTTGGATGTGCTAAATTTGGGGGTTCTGGTTTCAAAGGAATATGGATTTAAAGAATCGGATTTGTGGAGGGGGGGACCTGATATAAGGAAATAGGCGTCTGTGGAGCTTTCTCCTGATCCAAGGAAGTGTATTGTTCATTAACGCCCCCTGGCTCGGGGTAGTACTATTGCGGAGAAATGCACTAAATCATAGGGACCATTTGAAGATATCATGATGACGACAAGAAGGAAAAGGCTAGAATAAACGAAGAGGAACAAGTCCAACAAGCATACTAGCTGTATTCTAAAGAAAACCAAGTCCACGGCAGTGTGAACCAAGGTTACAGTGAGACATTGATGCACTCACATCTCGTAATCTTCTCTACAATTTCAAGTTTTCGAGTGGATGCCAGACTTCTCAAGGACAATCTGACTTTAGATATTTCCATCGCTGGCACGCCGAGAAAGATTTCCGTGACCCCAAAGAATTGCGGTCTGATTAAGCTCGACACCTGGTCCGGATGTGGTTAGATTTTGGGAGGCTTATGCAGGAGTCGTCATGTGACTGGAGGATTGTAGTCGACAAATGCACCAGGAATGTCTTCTCTACTATCAACTTTTAACACTCACATCATCAGCATTCCATATCTGTCACGGAATTGCAACGAGTTCAAGAGTTTCAGTAAACAGGTTTTAAATTGTGGGTATTTTTCCCCTTTCGAGGATATGGAGTTAGAGCTAATGTCAACCATAGATCTGTGCCAATTAGCCTACGCTAGTCCTCCCCAGATCCAAGATCCATGATGGGATTCAATTAAGGGCATTGGGTTGGCCAGGTATGAGCTACTGGCCGCTAATGATGGCCCTTATGGATGGTGTAAGAGCTCAAGAACCAGGCGGACCATCGCTCGTTGTGGCGCTGACCGTTAATTCCGATGACGCACGGACTGCTCATGATCTAACTGATGATATACGCTGACGACATTCCCCAACCAACATGTGAGCCTTCAATAAAAATGCCCTATCATGGTGATGATATCTAGCATCTCATGGATAATCTACATACTTTACAAATGCTCGCATCATGTGATCCCCTTGTGAATGCCCATAAACCCCAAAGACTGCTGCTTGTTATCACTTTCCCCACAACATCTCGGTATAATTCCAGTTCTTATGGTAACTTTAAGCTTTACTAAATCAACTGCTTGAATATACGAACATGTCGTCTGAAATTCCAGTCAGATCCTACCTTTCAGGTAGCACCAACAGGTATTCGGAGCCTCCAACCAACACTGGCACATTTACGTCAGGTCAGTCGCCATATTCACAAAGGTCGGATGGTGTCGCTTCAGCAGCGGCAATGGCTGCGGTCTCAAAGCAGACTTCCGCATCAGAAAGATCCAATGCCCCAACTCCTATTACGGTGAACAAATATCGGCCTCGCCAAACGCCTCTTACTCCACCAATCTCACCAACTCGGGCTTCCGAACAACATGTGCGGAATCCAGAAAAGCAATCATGGCCCGTTGAAAAGTACTTCACCTCTCCGAGGAAACCTCCCTCGCCACCGCGTCACGAGTTGAATGGTAAGTACCATACATTCTGTAGGCCTATTTTCCGTCTCTAATAATTTTGAAGGGCAGGAATCAGAGTCCAAATACCACATAGACAGTAACAATATAGTGTTTCCAAAGACCCTGCGACACCAACAAGAAACAGAGGCTCCTCCTGCTGAGACCCAACATAAATTTGGGTTCCTCAGGAGGTCTTTAACCGGAAAGAGGCACACTTCTCCATCACCGACCCGACACGAATATAATGGTATGTGGACCTCTTAAAACATGCATACGTACAAACTAACTAAATCATAGTTGCCGAACCGGCGTCTAACTACCACACTGCTAGTAATAAGATAGCATTCCCTAAGACTCTACGACACCAGCAGGAACAAGATGTGCCTCGTACTGAAGGCCAACCAGGGCAGGATGCTGAAACCCAATCTTCAAAACAAGGGTTTTTTAGAAGATCTTTAACTTCGAAGAGGCAGCAACCTCGGTCAGTATCACGAGATGAACTACATGGTAAGTTAAATTTCGCGGCGTTTATGATGATTTCTAAATATGCCCTAGGTGATGAAGAGGAACCCAAATATCACAAGGAGAGTAATAACATTCTTTTCCCGAAAACATTACGGCAGCCACCACAAGGGCAAGAGGAGCCTGCGGAGGCTTCCCAAGCCAGAGGAATGCCACCAAGTCCGCCTAGAAATATAGAGCCCCAAGTTTCGGAGCCAAGGACCATGTTTCAAAGTAGCACGCAGCGCGTTGGAGGCACGCAGCAGCAAGCGCTTCGATCTCCAGAAGGGTTCCGGGCATCCCCTTCCCTCGGTAGGCAAACTGGACCCCCTGCCATCGGCAGGCATACTGGGCTAGCAAATAAGACATTGCGGCGCTCGAGGACGCAGCATCAGCCTCAACAAAGACCCCAGTCTTCGGTATCTAGCTACATACCACTATCGGGCAAGAGCTTTCGGCCCGAAGAATCGAGGGGTTTGGGACCTAGGTCACCTATGCAGCCAGCACCTCGCGAGAGTCCACGGCCCACCAGCATGACTGAAATGTCGCCGTCATCATATGAAAAATTTCAAGGGGGCGAGCGTGGTCCTCGCACTACAGTGACAACAGATGTCCGAACTACTCAACTTCCTGGTATGGCTTTTTTCTAACTACAAGTCCGTCTTCACTAACCAGAATACAGCTGTGACACATGAACATGTTAAGCCGGTAGAGCACCACATCAACACCAAAGAATACACTCGAGAAATTCACAACCACGATGTGTACAATCGCATTCTGCCTATTAAGGACACCGAAGTGCTTCCGACCAGGCATTATGCCCCTTCTCCAACAGATTCTGGGAGGCTAGTTGAGATCCCGGCTCCAGTTGAGAAGGGTGGTAACGCCCAAGCCCGAGCGGTCCCAATCACTACGGACATGGCAAGCAATGCATCGTGCACCAAAGATGTTTCGGGAAGATTTCATAACCCGGCCGACAATACAATTCCACTCTCCTTCGCTACGCAACACCCACAGGTGTCGGCCGAGGCTCTATCTCAACATAATCAAGATATGGAGGAACAAGGGCGCGAACTGGTTAGCGAAAAAAGTTATACTTTGCCCGATGGTACTTTGCGGACAGAGATTTTATGGCGGTATCCGCCTACAATGAAAGCTCCGGTCCATGAAGTTACTGAGACTGTTACGCGTCCCCCGGGTGCGGACAATACTAAGATACCCACGGCACCTGGTGATCGCGGTCAGAAAACTGCTGCCAGCCGTGCCCCTCGGCAGTCGGACTACACCATTGGAAGAGGTACACAAGAGCAGCTCCAGCCATCTGTCGTGTCCGAGTGGGACCAAGTGTCGAAGCCCAGCCCGTCTCCAGGTGCAAAAGCTCAAGCAGCGCGCGGATATGCGCGTGGTATTTCAGACGAAGTTAATGTCCGGGACTATCGACAAGAGAAGGGGCAGCGTACCGAAACTGAACCAGTAAGCCAGCGACCCGCTCGACCATCGCCGTCTCGCGCCAGTCCAAAGCCCAGCAACCAACGTTCGTTCCTTGCTGCCATTACTAGCACCGTGATGCCTCAGAAGACGGTACATCATGGGACGCCGCAGCCACCAGGAAATTTCGAAGATTTAGACAGTGGCTCGGAATACAGTTCCGCGCCATCTGAGCAACCCACTCCTACCATCGCTGCTCAAAAGGGAGAGTCTAAACGCAGGCCATCAGGCGAGTTACTCCCTGGTGGAATCTGGCATCGGCACTCTCTTGTTATCCCAGCGGGCATTGTGAAAGATGGTAACTCGCTCATGGGCGCTGGAATGCTAATGGGAGAGCGCGAAAGGGAAGAGGAGTTGGCTAGGCACCGACTCAAGAAAGCTTCGAAGGCTGAAGCAGACCGGGTCAGGGCACTGGAGGGCGAGCCACCAATCCTTCAGAATAAAAATGAGATGGAGAAATTGACAAGGCGTAAAACTGAGGAAAGACAACGCGAGGCTAGTCTTAATCAGGATATTCAAAAACTCCTAGCAGCCGAGGCAGCGCTCGAACAAGAGAGTGCCGGGGCTAGTAAACTTGATGAGGGGGTTAGTAGGCTTGAAAGGCAGGCGGATGAAATCCTCAAGGAAGAGGATGAACTTGAAGCCGAGATTGATGATAGCAGACGTCGTCGCATGTCTCTCCTAAGGGAAGCAGAATCAGAGCATCAAAAGGCCCAAGCACTCCAGGGGACTAAGCAGAAGGGGATACATGAGCCTGGTCCAAATGTTTTGCAGGCTCATAGACGTCGACGCTCGAGCCTTCTCCATCAGGCCGATAATGAGCAACAGAGAACCATTGATCTTCAACAGGAAAAAGACGACACTTTGGCAAAGATGGATAAAAGAGACGCAAAGGCCAGAGGGGACCTTGATACCGCACTTGACGAAGCCGTGCTCGCGGATGAACAACGCCAAGAGGAAGTACAGGTGAATAAATTTCTAAGCGACGAGGTCGATAAGCAGACGCAGAGAGAAAGACTAGCGCAGCACGGGACGGCCCCAGTAGCGAAAGGATTCAATATCGCTCCCCCCAGCTCCGGGTTGCTCGGCACCACAGCCTCCGATATGACTGCCACAGAGCAAGACGAAGAGGGATGGACCGAGGTGAAATCCAAGCATGGGAAAGAGGCATCCAAGGGATATGGGACTCAAAATTATCCTTCCCAACGCCAGCATGGTTCAACGAACCATAATGGGCAAGCAAAGAAGAAATTCGTCCCAGTCCAACAGAGGCAATCGAGTCCACCAAAGACCCAGTTACCTCAGCCACCAGGAAACGTGGGTACAGGGTATGGGGGGCCTGGGTCAAGCAACAGCACTCAACCACGTAGCTGGGCCAATATTGCAGCATCTAGGCCACTTTGAAAACTGGATAGGATGAACATAAGGAGAGGTAAGTCAACAGGGCGAGCAGAATGTCCAAAAGCTCTATAGCGGATTATTTATCACTTATTTAAAATCTACCAAAAAAAATTATCAATAAGAATAAACCAGACGCAAAAATACCAGTATTGTCCGTAATACTGTCATGTATTCCCAAGCGTAGATATAATTGACTACTCTGATTATATATATACGTAGAATATAGACTCCAAAAATCCTCAATATGATATCTTTATCGCACCCAATAGCCCCAAAACTGTTCGTCCTTTGCGTCCAAAAACCCTACAACGCCAGATCCGCTGCCGTGAGGCTATCGTATCCATATAACTCCCTGATCCTTACATAGACACCAGCCCCTTGATGCCTTTAAAACCCCCCGGCCCGCCCTTCTTGTCCTTTCTGTTTTGTGTTGGGCTTTGCGGCCCTGCTTCCATCTCAGCCTCCCTTTCTTTTTGCCGCTCTTTCTCTTTCTTCTCCTTCTCTTTCCGCTCCTTTAGACCCGAGTTTTGTACACCACCTAAAGAGGGTTCGTTAGTTCCATGTAGAAGTTATATAACTAGCGGGTATATTTAAAATATAAGTTTTTTGGGGGGAGTGAGTGTGGAAGAGGGGATGAGCTGGGTTTGATATCAAGTGAAAATCACGTATCAGCTAACAAACAAGATCTAAAAGCTGCTCACCTCGTCCATATACTCGGCGCTCACTCGGAGGTTTAGGCCTCGGCGCCTCCACTTCGGCACCGTTGTCCAAACTGCCCGCTTTGAATAGTGTTCTTGGATCAGAATTGCTGCTACTGCCCGTCCTCGTCGGAATCATCATAGATCCCGTGGCCGACATCTTCCTCTGTTCGTCAGGTGAGAAACTGCGTTGGCGACTACCGTCCTCGGGTCCTCTGTGGCCTAGTCTTTGTGGGTCTTCGCTGCCTCGTCGAGGAGGCCTATGTGGCATATTTCGAGTGTCAGTAGGGCTATGACTCCCAAAGCTTTCAATTTCGTCGGAATCTCCTAATAAAGGACCCGGAGTGCTATGCTGTTCCTGAAGCCTCAAATAATCTTCTTGCAAACTAGTGTACTGCCTCAGAAGGTGCGTGTGTGCTTTATGCACCTCAACAAGACGCAACTTAGACGCCGCAAGCGCACTATCAAGCATCGCCTGGAAGTTTTTAGTCGCTGTGCTATGCGCGTTCTGCGCAACGTCTTTCATATGAATTTTCAGATCTTCAATCTCCGCTGCGTTAGCCCGTTTCGTCTTTAGAAGTTCTTCTTCGCGTGCTGAGAGCTGCATGTTTAGTAGCTCGATTTTTGAATTCGCTATATCTTCACGTGCTTTAACATCCTCCATCTCGCTTTCTTGGTTTTGGAATTCGCGAAGATGCTCTGTCAGGCGGTCGACATCTGAGCGGAGTTTCTCGAGATCGTCGAGCTCGACTTTGATGGCCTGGAGTTTCTGGCTTGATTCCATTTCACGCGCTTCACTCTGAATGACTAGTTGTTTCAGCTCCTCGCTGTTCTCGATCGATTCTTGGAGGTCGCGCCGTAGGAGCTCGCCTTCAAGAATCCATTTCTTTTGTTCGTCTTTCATTGCGCGTAGTTTTGCTGCCAGATCTTGTTCCCATTTTTTTGATTGGGCTCTGCTCTTGTCGGACTCTTTCTTGGTTTGCGTAGTGAGGTTCTTGGCCTCCTCGAGCTTGCCCTTCAAAATTTTGTTGGCGTTGATAAGATTCTGCGTTTCAGCTTCGACAGTCGCTTCACGGACTTGCATACGGCGAAGTTGGCCAATATGCGATAGATGTTGCTGCTTGAGATACCGCTCAAAGTTAAGATCATTCCGCAAAAGCATGATTTCGCGGCGGAGAAATGCCATGTTTGTGGTGTCTCCCACTGATGGCCTCAATGATGGCGAGCGAGGTGGCAATTGAGCAAGAGACTGTAGATATGTATCAACATTGGCCGAGGAGTCGGTATTATTTCCCCCCATCGAAGATAAAGTGGTAGAGCTTTCATTTGGCAATGATTGATGCAAACCTCGGTGCAGTGACTGCTGAGAATTGAGAATATCGTGCAGCGGCGACATTCCACGTTGATTTAGGATCCCCGGGCTATCAGAACGTATGTCTTGGATTTGGTTCGTTGACATTTGAAGGTCAGAAGATACCGACGGGTTTGTTCTTGAAGATAATCTTGCCAGCGCGCTCAGTTCAGGTGGGCCATCGGTGGATACGGTATGTCTCCATCCTGAGCTCGGCGTCTCATGTGAGAGCCGCTGGGCTATCAGTGCTTCTTCGGAGTCCGTTTGAGTAAGTAACGTCTGAGCCGGAATATCTGGGTTGCTGTCACGGTTTGGTAAACTGGAAAATCTCGTCATAGGAGGGGCGTTATTCGATCCATGGTAGACAGGCACACAGAGAGACATGCAAAATGTGACCACATCAGATGCAGCACTATTCATCCATCGATGGGCATCCGTCAACTCGGACTCGATAGTTAGAGAGAAGAAGTTAGGATGGAGCAAATGCAATTCCCTAAACGGCTCCGACCGCTTGCGAATTTCGCTTGGTTCCACGTCGATATCATCGGCTCCTGGGAAGTTGGCGTGTCTGAGATACCGGCTCGGCTTTCTAATGTAGCTCATGAAATTGATTGGATAAAGCCCGTACAAGAACGTAAAATAATGTAACAATTCGGGCAATGTCTCGTCGTCTGATTGAAATGAATACGACAGCTTCTCCCACGGAACCTTCTCTTCTTTCCCCTTCTCGGATGATTCGGAGTTGTCGTTTTGTTCAGTAGAATCAAGCCTCAATCTTGGGGACAAAGCTCTTTCTCTTTCCCAAAACAGCATTCGGGTGTAAATATTGAACAGTGAAGGGAGGTGCTTCCCAGTCGAGACTGGTATATGTGGTAAGACCATGGTCAGGGCTGTCATTGCTAGAGCAACAACAGTTGTTGATGTATCGATTTGCAAGCAACGAAGAAGATTGTCGAAAAGAGGGGTTTGTAAGATAAGATGTAAATGAGGCGGTCCATGGCGAATGAATTCGCTGAGTAGAGACAAAACTTGGCCACGGTGCTCTCGTTTCACGAAGTATTTATCTATAGCGGCAAGGAGAATCTATTGGGTGGTCAGTAGCTGTAGTAAGGGCCGCGGTTGGGAGACCAACCTGAGGTCTTTTCTGTCCAAACGCCAATAGAACGGTTTTAATTTGTTGATCTAGATAATGCGCCATGGCGTCCGCTTCGGTAGTTGCAACCCTTGACTGATTAAGCCATACTCCCAAGAGTTTATCTGCTAACATGGTGCAGCTTTCCCGCACTGCTTCAATCCTCGCACTGTCGCCGTCGTCGGCCTCAAATAACAAAATATCGAGCAGAAGCTGTCGAGTCTCTCTTGCCAGCCCCTTTCCGTCTCCAATATTGCTCAATACTGGTACTACAAACACCTCCCACCATTGTAACCACTGCGCTGCGCTCCTGATGGCAGGTATTAACTCGTGCAGAACAGCGATGAAGATTGAATAGCGTTCAGGCTTATCCTGGGCTTGCTTTTGCCAAATCGACAAAAGCTCCTCTTGGAGCTTTTGTGAGTCGCCATCCTCAATTGGGAGATGCTTATCCAGGTATGCTTGAATATGATCGATCAGGTCACTAGACAGTGGAAGAACACCGCTCGAGACCTGGTTATGGATTGACTTCACGACATCTTTCAAAGATCTAGGGCATTCGTTAGCATAGCTGCCACAGCCAGGGGAAGCCCCTTATTCCGACATACCCAGACGACATTCTAGCTATCGATTTGGTCGTTGGTCTGGGTCAATGGTGATAGGGCAGTCCCAAGAGATCGTCAGTCCTCAGACTCTCGTAGGAAGGCGGCTGCTCCCGTCACAGCGGAAGCAGTTTATGACATTTGGCGGTGACGAGAAGCTCGTCCGGCGAAAGGTTTGGCTCAGGTTTGTTACTGTGACAATCTTTGGGGAAGTTTTGCGGTATCTTTAGGTTGTGCAGCCTCGCCAAAGGGTTAATGTTGTTGCGTTAATCTGCCCCCTCGTCGTTTTACTCGGTACAAAAGATAAGGACGTGATACATAGCTAATCGCATCATATGCTCTTATCTTCTCCAGAGATCGTTATCTCACATGCCTTGCAAAGTACCCTACTCGTACCTATATTCATATATTCATCGTACGAACTTGATAAGGATATTTGCTTTTTTGGATTATATAAATATAAGCCAGATCAAATCCCAGCCAGGTATTCCACGTCACATCCCTGGTCTGCTTATGTAACAAAGAGGGCGTCATTCAAAAATGCATCCACTAGCCGAGTCCTCTTTGGGAACTGAACTACGAGCCTCGGCAACATCATCAGCCTCGTGTGAACGACGGGCCCGCAAATGCCGTTACACTTCTCCATTCCCCAATTCAACCACCACTTCTTTAACGACTACTGAACACCTCCTCCCGATGCTCCAAAATGGAGTTTATGTCGGCTCTTCAGGGCACCTTCGATGACCACAAACCCTCCCTCTTTGAGCTCCTCTCCGAACAACAACTCGCCTCTCTCATCCCGCCATCCCTCCGCTATCTCCTTACCATCGCCACCCACCGCCATCCACGCTATCTACTTCGTGTTCTCAACTCCTTCGATGAGTTATACGCATTATGTATGCTCATTGTCGAGCGGCATTTCCTGAAAACCCACGGTGGTGGATTCACCGAGAACTTCTATGGCTTAAAGCGTGAGAAAGCGCTACGGGGCGAGGTGCCGCGGGCACAGGTCGGCGCACCGGCCCTCGTGAGGGAATCTCTGAAGCTCACCGAGAGAGACATATGGAAGAACCTAGCTGTGATGGTTGGGCTGCCATATTTGAAGGCGAAGCTCGACGAAAGCTACGAAATCAATGCGCCGCGAGCGCTCCTCGGTTCGGCATATACGCAGATGCCGCAAAACCCAACACTCAAACAGCGATTTATGCATTATTACCGCTGGTTCTTACGGCATATATACCCAAGCGTAAATGCTGCATACTACTTCTCAATGCTGGCATTTAATCTGGCATATTTATTCGACAACAGCAAATACCACTCGCCATTCATGTGGCTTATTGGCACACGGATGAGGCGCCTTGGAGAGGCGGATTACAGAGCCATTGCCGCACTTAATGATCCGCCTAAACGAGGGCCAGGCGCCAGACCGGGAACGACGTCGATATTCAGCCCCAGGACACTATACCCGAGGTTATTGTCAAGCATGAGCATACTACTACCAACGAGTATATTCGCCTTGAAGTTTTTAGAATGGTGGTATGCATCCGATTTTGCGCGGCAGCTAAGCAAAAAGGCTAGCGAAAGCTTGGAACTGCCACCGCCGATAGTTTCGGGGATCAATAGCGTCGCCCTTGGCCGAAAGACACCAGCAACTTCGGCGAATGCCGATAAGACAAAGACGGAGGAGCCTTCGGATGTTCCTGAGAACCCACCAGTCGCAGCTTTGTCACTGCTGCCTATTTATACTGTCCAGCTTCCAGAGAGTTCAGATTTATGTCCTATATGCGAAGAGGATGTTGAGACGCCAACCGCATGTCAAACCGGTTTCGTGTACTGCTACACGTGTATACATAAGTGGGTCAATGGAGACCATGATAAACAGGAGGAGTTTATGGCCGGTAAAGAAGGCAAGTGGGAAAGTGGACAGGGCCGATGTGCTGTCACTGGAAGGAGGGTGTTGGGTGGAACTGATGGGTTGAGAAGGGTGATGGTTTAGAACTTGGTGCGATAGATTCGCCAAATAGCCTGTATATTTCCCCAGCGATAGGAGTTTGGGCTTGATGATAAACTATAAGAAGGGGTATAAGGCATTATGTACGATATTTTTACCTCATCATAGATACATATTTGACACCTAACTTAACTGCACGTGATACACGGTTGTGACACCTGCGCTCCAGTGCTTTGGGAATTGGCAGAATAATTGCCAATCCAAGTTAATATTTCAATTCACCGTCAGCGGCGTGCATATATAGTTTTTCGAGTTATGCTTGGTGGCTTGTAGGATCACATGGCGGTTGACAAGGCTGAAAATCCCAATACATAAGCGCGCCTCCGCGGCTAAAAAATCCCAAGCGCCGCCATCTCTGGACCTCAATCCGTCTCAATCCATCCTCACTCAGCATCACTACAATGGCGACATCAGCCGCTAAATTTGCACGGCCATTGCGCCTAGGCACAAAACAAGTTTTCCTGTTCGTCCATCTCCCTCTCCCGGAGACTCCCAACCCCGTACTGACTATTTTCTCCCAAGGCCAAATTTCACCATAACCCTCACTCGCAACAAACCCCAAACTCCAGCAACCCACGCTTCCTTCATCGTCCCCCTCAACCTCAACAAGCTCGATCTTCGCGACTACCTCTTCAATGTCTACAACGTGCGTGTTCTGGGCGTACGCTCATACATCCAGCAGCAAAAGGTTCGACAGGACAAGCCCGGAGCCCGGCGCCCGAAGCAACGCAAGTGGTACCGCCCGCGAGCCATCAAAAAGATGATCGTGGAGATGGAGCACCCATTTGAGTGGCCGGAGGAGACGACGGATCTGGAGGCGTGGGACAAGAAGACGTACGATGCGGCGAGGGACGAGCAGAAGGCCGACCAGGAGTCGAATCAGCCGACATTTAAGAAGCAACCGAGTAGAGAGAGAGAGAGCATTGCGGAGCAGGCATCGAGGTTGTTGGACGGAACGGATGCTTGGAAGTCGAAGGACGAGTGGGAGGATGTCGGAGAGGAGGTGGAGGTGGAGCAAGACGTTGTGCTACCAAGGCAATAGGGGCGGGATTAGAAATTGCCCGTGAACGGACGGCATTGTTGTATTATAAGTATTATATGGGAGCATGTGTAATTCTATGTTCATGAAGTCTTCAACAAGCAATATCGGATTGCACATACTATGGCGAATATTTCCAAGTCCCGGTTTGTGAGCTTGTGGTATCCGATTCGAGCTGCTTCGTGCCCCCATTTCAAACCGGTACGACGCATTCTTCTATATCCCCAGCCACCCGTTTCGTATCAGCGCATTCAGTCGTCCAATGCTCTAACCTCTGAAACTTCAGTACTTCATTACCCCATGCCCAACTGTCAGCCGTAAGGTTACGTGCAAAAATCTCCAGACAGCGCGGTGGAGCTGGGGAATGAGGAAGCAGCGGTGCAAAAACTGCCCTGAGATTTGGCTTCCGTGAGTGCATATCAGGCACGGCTATTATGACTCGGCGTTTGACCGGCATGGGTACGATGAAGGGTTCATCATCTGAAATCCCAACCTCCTTTCCCCTACCTGTTCCTGAGATTTCGTCGATCTCACTTTGAGGGGCAACCTCGCACGAGTCTGTATCTATCTCTACGTTGGAGATATTTCGTCCAACGAGTAGAATCTCGTAAGGTTTCCTCCATGTTCCATCAACTGGTGACATAGGCTCCCCGTTCTCTGTGATTTTTAGCCACGCCCATTCCTCCACAAGTTCGACGCCCCATTCTGCAAATAAGCCCGATTCTCCATCTTTCCCGAGAAGTAGCTCCCTAAACGATTCTTTGTTTGTAATCCAGACTCCTACCAAGCCGTTTTTCTGGAGCTTGCTTCTGATGGGAATGCTTGATAATAAAGCGCTGATCTCCGACAAGCCGTAGGATGTTTGGTAACATCCCGCTCGGCGTGCGGAACGGTTTGGCCAAGGGGGATCAAGGATAATGAGAGGAAACTGGGGCGCGTTCTGGGTGAATATGGGGAGAGTGGAGGCGATTTCGCCTTGGATGTGGGTGCTGTTCGCAGGAACGATAGCGGGACTGTTGCCTCCTGGAAGGGGGAGGGTAACTGTACGCCCAGAGGTGTTCTTGTAAAACGGCAGTGGAGCAGACGGTGAAGAATCACTGTCATCCGCTTGGCTCTTGCCATTCTGGTAGCCAGGCGTGGACAACGAGAGCAGCAGACCGGAGGTATTATTGCTTGCTACCCCCAGGTTGTAACTGATGTGATGGCGTTTCGCCTCTCTCGCGTCCTGCAAGCGGGATAACTCCTCATCATCATAACATGAACGTGAGAGACACCAGGCCAGTGAACCATTGCCATTCTTCCTTATAGCCGCCCCTGCTTCTTCTAAGGCCAAGGTGAGAACTCGGTGAAGGATCAGATCATTGATATCTGGCGTTTTTAGGGCCGCAACTGCTTTGCGTGATTTTGGCTCCAGAGATGGGTATGGCTGTTTTAACGGAGGTGAGGACCACAGTCTTCTTTCATCCAGACATTCAAATTGCTGGGCAAGCTCTAGAGAGCGAGGGATGTCGAGTAGCGTGACCGTATGGTCTTCATTTTGCCACAAAACGCAGGTTTTCTCGTTAGATTTGGGGTGTGCATCGTCACCCATGCTTGTACCTCATCATTACAACCCAGTGAGAACTTGTATATACACCAACAGCGTATTTTAATTAATGTTTGGTAGTCGTTGTCGCCGACGTTGCCGCCATTTCATACTATCGTCGAGGGGCACGTGCCTTAAATGTTTTGTCGCGGATTCACAAATAAGTACCTTTTATATATAAATTGTACTGTAAAGTTCATGAGCTAGTTTTAGCTCACAGTTTGGCCAGATCAAATGCAAGCCGTTGCGTTTTCGCACCCGCATATCGTCGGCTACGGGCCTCGGCAGGGATCTTTCTCCCCCATTGCCGAGCTTTCCAGTATCAATCGATAAATGACGTTCTACTACCAACCCTATCCCACTACCACGATCCTTACCGCTATCGTTACTCTGTTGTATTGTCGCAATATTCGAACTTTTTGCTGCAAAATCTGAATCTCGTAAATCGGCATGCACTCCTCATAACCCCACCGATAACAGTCCATATAATAGCCCTTATCGGCGGCGAGGCATGCCACCGGCCTTGTTGGGCCATGCCTCCCTCTCCGCGCCAACGACACTCCCGATGAATAGAACACGAGAGATCGATGAGCGTGGGGAGCGTACAAGCAGAGATGCTGCTGTCTGTCCCACGGACGACGAAGCAGTGACGCCAAGGAAGCAGCCAAATAAACAGAGCCTGGACTACCTGTGGCGAAGTGGTCTCGCGGGCGGTCTGGCAGGATGCGCTGTATGTGGCAACCGCTCCTTCTTCTCAGTTGTATGCTAATAGTATCTCGCAGGCCAAGTCAGTTGTCGCGCCGCTCGACCGAGTCAAGATCCTTTTCCAGTCCTCCAATCCCCAGTTCGCAAGATATGCTGGCTCCTGGGCTGGCGTTATCGCCGCGATGGGCACGATATACCGAGACGAAGGCGTTGTGGGACTCTACCGCGGACACTCTGCCACGATCCTCCGAATCTTCCCTTACGCCGCCATCAAGTTCCTCGCGTACGAGCAGATAAGATCCGTCATCATCCACAGCCCCGAGCACGAGACACCTCTCCGACGACTCCTCTCTGGCAGCATGGCAGGCGTGACTAGTGTCTTCTTCACGTACCCGCTGGAAGTCATCAGAGTGCGCCTGGCGTTCGAGACAAGGAAAGACCACCGTGGTGGGTTCACCAACATCGTAAGAACGATATACAACGAGCAGCCGGCTGTGCGCAAGCCACCCTCAATAACGTCCGCTTCTGCGCCTGTCGCAACCGTTCAGGCAGCTGAGAAGGCTGCGGTCGAAACGCTTCATAAGGTCGCGCCTCAAGGTGGTCTTATGAACTTCTACAGAGGATTCTCACCGACCATGCTTGGAATGCTTCCGTATGCTGGGATGTCATTCTTGACTCACGATACTACGGGAGATTTGCTGCGCCATCGTTCTATCGCAAGATACACCACGTACGCTAGGCCACCGGGGTACCCCGAAGGAAAACCAGATCCATTGAAATCGTGGGCAGAACTGCTCGCTGGTGGTATTGCGGGGTTGGTCAGCCAGACTTCGAGTTACCCGCTGGAGGTAATCCGGAGACGCATGCAAGTTGGCGGAGCAGTGGGAGACGGACGAAGGTTACGCATTCGCGAAACGGCAGGGATTATATTCAAGGAGAAGGGCTTCAGAGGGTTCTGGGTGGGGCTGAGCATTGGATACGTGAAGGTCGTGCCCATGGTTGCTGTCAGTTTCTATGTGTATGAGAGGGGGAAGACGTGGTTGGGTATTTAGATTGTATCTGCTGATGGCATAGCTTTGCGAAGGAGATAGATTAGAAGGTCATACCCAGCGGGAGGAGTTGTGGTGGGAGGTAGCATGCATTGGTGCATTTATTGGCGTTGCGTAAATATCTGGTACTGCGGTTAGAATTCAAAATCACAAAGTTCACAATATGCAGTCTGATAAAAGTGTTCACCTTATCCCAAGATTCCCAGCGAGACAATGGGTTCAAAGGCGATAGCCAATAATGCAGTATTAATATTACAAGAGTACGAGTATTTGTTTATTACCTTATGATACCGCTTTACTCCATCGAACAAATCGTCCGCTTATCTATCCCGCTTGATACAGCGCCAAAGCAACGACATGCGGATTGATGGCGCTGAGATTAAACATCGAGAATGGCTCATCCGTATCCGTAAGCGCAATAAACATTGTCCCGTTAATCGCAGGGTCTCCTTCGAACGTGCTCACATCCGGCTGGATCGTCGACCCACTGCTCGTCCCATTTGGCACCAACTTGATGTCCTCTAGTGGCGAGTACGTAACATTGAGCTGCGATACCCACACCACGAACTTGGGGTCCTTGGCAAGGGTGCTCGTCACATAAGAGTTGTTAGGCCCAATAGGCTTGCCAGGCGCATCCCAGGATAAGAAGACTTGGCGCCCAGGGAAGGACAATGGGATTGAGCGATTCTGCGAAATGCCGCCCTGGCAGGAGTCACCCGTCACGTTGGTCTGAGTACAAGACGCATTGCCAGCTACAGCGTCACTGCCTGGCGCGGCGGGGCCCCAGCCCACGGTCTCGTTGCTGGAAGTCTTGGTAGTGTTGCCACCAGACTCCGGTGCGCCAGCGCCCTGTGAAGCGTTTATCAAGGCCGTGTTGGGCTGGTTGAGAACGTGCAGCTCCGGGAAGTTCTGCCAGGCGAGGCGCTTGGCATTTGATGGGCAAGAGGCAATGTACGGTGCCAGGAGGGTCCAGGCCCATGACTGGGGAATGCCGGTCTCGAACCAAACGGGCATTGGGAAAAGCCCGGAGAACTGGCGGAAGATCATCTGCTGGCGCGCCTCTGTTGCGATGGACTGGTCAAGAAGCTGGGCTGCCTCGCGAGAATCTAGGTGGGCTTGGAAACCCCAAACACCAGATTCACCCCAGCGGGTAAGCTTTTGGGCGAAGTCGAATGCTTCGTGCAAGGTCTTGTAAGGGTAGTTGTAGCTACACTGTGGGGTTGATCCGCCGGGACCACCCAGGAGATTGCTCAAAAGAGTGGCATGGCCGTTCTCTTGCTCGGCCATGAACTCGACCAGAAAGCGATCGCTGGCAGTTAGGTTAAGCTTTGCAAAATCCTCTTCAGAGAAGCGGTTCAGGATATCATTGAACAGATCCAGCTCGATCCACTCCTGGTAGAGACCAAGGAGTAGCGACTGGTAGTCAAAGTCGGACTGAACGCGGTAGACTGGCTCTGTGCCATTGGTTCCGAGGCCACCAGCCGGCTGGAATGGGATCGTCTGGTTGCTGTTGAGAATACCGTTCGGTTTGTACACCGTTGCTTCGGGGTTTGGAGGCAGGGCCGCAATAGTACCGTTCAGGTCTCCCTTTGCAATTGCACCCGTTACGGTAGCGGTTCCAGTGAAAGTCCCATGGGTTGTCTCCGGGTTAGGGCTGACAAGAGGCTGGGCAGCAATTGTAGCTCCAGGGATATCCGAAGCGGGAGTCCCTGCAATCGATGCAGCTGAGGCTAAAGCCTCGGAGTTGATCGTTGCCTCTTCATTAAATGAAAACGGCTCAGGGGTAAAATTGGTGTCGATGGGAAGAGACGCAGTAATAGTACCCGAACCTCCCGACGAACCACCCTCGGAGCTGCTCAAGGCCCCGGAGCTCGAGCCGGATTCGGGACCAGAGCTACCTCCACCCGCGCTGCTTCCACCCGATTGCTCAGCCAGAGAGGAGGAAGGCCCTGGGCTGCCACCAGCCTGCCGCGCGTGGAGGTCTGGAATGAAGGCATTTGCAACGGCGAGACCGGCAATAAATGTTATTCTGCCGTACATCATAAAAGAGATCCCCAGTAAAACAGGACAAAACGGAAGTGGTAAGTATGAGAAACCGAAAAATGTACAAGAACAACCCCCAATTATTATATATCGACCAGCCATAAACTTGATGTCACTGCTCAAAGGAATCATGACGCCTTGACATTCCCCTACCCTATTTATCCGAGATGTGATATTGCGTTATGCTCTATGTCCAATGCCCCTGATTCGCTCCGGGGGAGCGCTCTGCTAGCATGTACTGTATGGGTCTCGATGCCCTCTATTATACACTACCAGACAATTCACGTAAAGATACCCCTCGTGTTTGTTAAAATCCAGGCATCTGAGGGGGTTAGTGAAAGGGCCAGCGCTCTAGAATCGTACCCCAAGGCCTCAAGTATATATGACGGGCACTTGACATAATGAAAGCTGCATTGGCAGACACTCATGCCAATCGCGATGGATGGTGTGATTCCCTCTACTCCAACACTAGAAGTATAAACTGTCTTAGGGCACGCACTAACAGATGATGTAAACAACTTTTTCATTTAGTGCTTCGATAATGCTGGTTTGCATATACAATGTATGCGAGTAATACATATGTAACCTGCCTTAGAGGATATTTGTGGGTAGTAGCTCTCCACCAATGTCGTCAAAAGAGCATTACTTTGGTAACAGACCCCGGCAAATGATCATCCCGTCCCGTCGTGGCCCAAGCTTAATCTACATCTTATCTTATCTCCACAATATCAAATCAACCAAACTCCAGAAACAGCACCCCGTGGACGTTTATACCAACCCTACTCGCTACAACCGTCAATGAATTATTAGGATTCCCAACTGGAGATCTAATCCAACTCCATGTTTCCAATGGCAATATCCTCAGCAAGAGCTAGCGCCGCCTCCGCCCCAGGATCTGGACCAATAGTACCATCCATCCGGGCATAAAGGCAGCGATCCTGTCTGTTCCTCCGAACACACGTGCTGCAGAATGGCCTCGCTCTATCGCACTTTGTTTTCCCGATCTTACAGCTCTCACACCTTGGATCATTTGCTGGATTTCTAGGCACCACTTTCCTGGCCAGTGCAGTACTACCAGCAGGGCTGTCTTGAGTGCTTGTTGTAAAAGGTTTTGCTGGCGAATACTTGGAAACACGTTGTCCCACACCCATCATTTTCTTCGGTGTTTCAGATGCCTTTGCCTTTGAGTTGAGTGTGGCTCTGTCATGCGTAGCGTACTCAAAGTCTTTGCTATGGCTATAATAGCTGCGGGATGGCTTTGTTGGCGGTGGCTTTGTTGAACTATGATTCCGTCTGCGCTTAGCCGTGGCGTATCCGTAATCAATGTCATATTCATCATCGCTATCATCCATCTCTTCATCCTTATAGATTTTCCGATCGCTTCGATAGATGGTATTTCGGACATCGGGGTAGTCATCCTCATCCGCATCCTTGCGTGCATCCTCTGCATCCGGTGCTACCCAGAAAGCAAGTGACGACCGAGGGACGTCTTGCATCTGTACAGATGGGGGCCCAGCGATGCTGCGGAGATTCTCAAAGATTCTGATTTTCTTTGCTTCGAGATGCTGGAAAGTGTTCCGGTTCTCCTTGTCATCTGACGCACAGACATCGAGCTTATAGTCTGGTGCATAGTACTATAGCTGCAATTAGCTGCTGCGTTGATGTTCCCTACGAGGCTTTTGCGGACTTACTTGGTAATATTCATCGTTCTCAGGAAGATCTGAGGGTTGGAGGTCAGCTCCCACGAGAACGCCGGTCTCGTAAGCCCAGGCTCGTGCGACATTGCGGATAGTGTACCCACCACCACCCAGTACCAAGGTTGGAACCGATAGGCGTTTCACAAACTCAATGCAGTTTGCGTGGCCCCGCATGCTCAGATTGAGCCCACCAAGCTTGTCCTGATTGAGACTATCTGCACCGCACTGGAGGACAATGACCGATGGGCGGAAACGAACCATGATTTCTTCAATCACTGGCTCAAAAATTCCTTTATAAGAAGCATCATCGATGCCCTTACTAAGAGGAAAATTGACTGAGAAGTTCCGTCCCTGTCCACGGCCAATGTCGCTCAGTGACCCTGTTTGAGGAAAAAAGCCAGAGCTGGGACTGTACTGGTGAAAACTGGCAGTCATGACCCGATCAGTTGTCAAAAATGCCGTTTCAACTGCATCTCCGTGATGGACGTCGATATCAATGTACAGTACACGCGGATAGTGTCGAAGCAGTTCCAGAATACCCAGCACAATATCTACGATCTCGTAAGCTAATATGATCAAAGAGCACCAGAACAAAGAATTTACCATTTACATAACAGAATCCGGATGCATTCGATTTCATGGCGTGATGGAGTCCACCGGACCAGTTAATAGCAATATCACAGTTGTTGTTTCCAAGTTTTGCTGCCCCTTCCAAGCTTCCTGCAGCAGATATGGCGCTGAATTTGAAGACGCCTTCAAAAGGAGGACAGTCGCTCTCGTCAAGACCAAAACACTCTTCAGGGTCAGGAAGTACAGTCTCTGGTGTTACTCTCTCCAAAAAGTCAATATACTCGTCAGCATGGAAGGCCTTCATCTCATCTGCAGTCACGGGGAATGCGCGCTTTAACGGGCGTTAGTATGTTGTTGGAGCCTTTGATACTTTAACACGTACCAGAATGGATAGTTTCTTGTATATCCCAGTGTGCATAATAAGACTGTGGGTCATCTTAATTCGTTGTGGCTGCATAGGATGCTCATCTCGATAGTGGTGGTTAGCCACCTCCTCATCATAGTAGTACGAGACCCGCTTGTTGTTTTGGGACTTGAGAATCTTCAGATCGAGGGGTGGATAAGACTCGTTTTTGGAACTCATGTTGCTCGTTTGCAAAACCAGACATACGAAATGTAAAAAGATCGAGATGATTACGGAAAACAGAGCGGTGGTTACCCGCAGATTGCTGCTCTGTATGAAAATGGAGTTGAGTTCGAAAAACAAACTTTGCCCCGGGCCAGGCACAGAGATTAACTAATTGTGTCGCCGAGAGGTCTGCAGAGGTACTATACATGTGCGAGGATTTATTCTAGCAATTTAAGTAGATAGGATTCCTCTTTCTAGTTCTATTTATCAGTAACTGCTGTGGCGATTACAGTCTTTGGTCACTGAGAGCCCCTATCTTAATTACAGTTGCTATATCACTGCTCTCATGCACAGTCTCTCTGCATGTTTTTGTGTGCCTGAATGTTTAACACTTCTACATAATGAGCATAAACCCAGGCAGCCGGCACTGTTTGCATTGGAGGGAGGTACAACGAATGGCTCTCACATCATGCATCTACAGTTTGCATGAATATGTCTCGCGTGAATTATCGTGAGATTTGCCTTTTAACTAGGATACATAGGCAATCTATTTTTGGGAAACTAAGCCATCAATGATCTCCTCGGCGCTCTGCCCGCTCCACCCCTTTAACCTTTCCTCGCTGCAGGTACTCACAAGTCGCTCCAGGAGTATCTGTGCAGTGAGTCCTCTCTTGCCCTCCAGAGTAACCTGTGCTTTCAACCAGCTAACCACACCGAATCTTGTAAGCAGTGTTTCGGAGCCACCTTCGATCTCTGTCGCTCTCCAGACGATCTGCAGAATCTTTTCACGTAGGTTATCGGCCATGTACACGTTGCTGTATAAACCTAAAGCCTTCTCAAACACCCTCCTCTTGTGGAAGATTGCCAGCTCCTCAGCGGTCATCAAAGACGACAGTAGGTATGAGAGCAGCCAGGTAAGCTCTGTATACCGTGCATCATCCAGCGTCGGTGGGCTAGAAATTACAGCATGAACGAGAGGTAACTTGTCTGCCTCCCAACTTGGACCCAGTGTCAAAAAGCTGTTCACCTTCGCGTATAAAACGTGCAGGGGGTCGATCAGCACCCGCAAAGCGGATGCAGCGAAGACGGTAATCGTGCACGGCACAGGCTTGACGTTAACGATGGGTCTTGCTGTCTCGAGAAGTTCGCAAAGAAGCAGCCAAAGCGGCTCTTTCTCCGGGTAGCTGGAGGATTTCAACGTGTGGTTGATCTTGGAAAGGGCGGTGAGAGCTTCGACACGGGCGGAAAGGGTCGGAGAGCTGAGGAGGTAAATGAGGGAGGCAATGACGCCTTCTTCAATTAAAAACTCGATTTCTTTGCCTGGCCAACGTGACAGGGGTGTGCGGTCATCCAGGTCTGGTAGGGACACAGCCGAGAGCGTAGCAGTGATTTCAAGTTTTTGGGTATCTGTGACTGCCGAAGCGCTCATTGTCTTTTTGGGCGCTGGAGCGGCTGTGGCAGAGGGTTCTGGAATATCAATGGAATCCACAAGTTTCTTGGCGCGTTCGATAGCTTTTTGTATCTTCGGGTAAGGCGCTGCGGCAGCTGAGAGGGATTTGGTAATGGACTTCAAAATTTTCTTGTCTTCCGAAATCTTCAAAGAAGCTGCCAGGTAGTGCGAAATGAACGAGGTGATGGCGGCTATCTTAGCAGTGTCGGCAGATTTGACCACAAATGGGTACTGCTCTGCAACAGCAAAGTGGAGAAGGCTAACTGGAAGATTCTGTATGTCGGTTTCATCATCATCTTTGGAGACAGCAGCATACTCTTGCTCTAGGGCATCAATATACTTGATGGGGGTTGATGAGCATCGAAGAGCGCAGTTATCGACGAATTCGAAGACCAGCTCAGAGTCATCGTCTTCAATCGATGCCTTGAGAGAAGCAATCAAGGCATCAACTGCTGATAACTCAGTCTGTGACTGCAGAATACCATTTTCTTTGATCAAAGAGTCCACAATTGACCTCATCTTAAGTAATGGCATATTTGAAGAAGACTTGGCAAGCAGACGAAGCATGGACATGAATGGAGAAATGGACAGGCCTTCCGACTTGTTGAACCACCTCATGCCTGGTGAACAATGAGCGATTCTGAAAAGATTCTCCACTTCCATAACTCTCTGAGCTTTGTCTTCCGCCGAGATGTTGTCTGATTCCAGTAGTTGTAATGACTTTGATAAGGGCGTAGATACATCAAATTTCGACTCGAGTGCTGCCTGTGGTACGACTTCATAGTACATAACTAATAGCCTACTGGCGGCTTGTTTTTGAGCAACTTCGGAATCATCGATATTTCTGAAGGCACTGATAGCATCTTTCATAGCAGGACATCTTCTGCAGAATTCATCCTTCAGGTTAATGGCTGCCTCGTTCCAAAGAGGGGACATCTCAGAGGCTTCGCGATACATAGAAAGAATCTTTTGTAGCTTCTCGAAGGCAACTGTCAACAGGCGGACGACGAAGAATGTGATGAGAGGTTCCTTTTGGCCCAGGCAGCGCGTGAGGATTTTCTGGTTGGCAGGTTGAGGTAATATGCTCTCCATAACGATTGATGATGGTGGTGGGGTTCGTGCGTATCGCTCTAGGTGTCCAAAGAATTTCGGGACGGGAAGCTGGAGTACGGAGAAGAGAAATGCCGAGTATCCCATCCATGTCGAGGTGGCTTTCGGGTCGAATGGGAAGCTTTGCTTGTTGAAAAAGTAATGTGCCACTAGTTCAGGAGCAACTTTAAATATGGCAAGTAGGAGGTTCGATTGATTTGTGCTCGCCCAAGGGCGCAGGGTTTGTATGAACTCAGACAACGCAGCATTCCGGACGGTGACTTTTCCATTGTATCGACTTGCCCAATCGAGGCTATCGAGGCCAAGATCAACGTGTTTATCAAGGCCAGCACGTCTACCAGCGTCATCTGCGTTGGCGTCCTTCGGATAAAAGCCACTCTGGCGGTAAAGTAATCCCAAGTCTGGGTTAGTGCAGGCCATAACAAGCCATTCGTTAACCAGAACATCGATCGGTTTCTTATCTCCAGATGCTTCATCATCTTCATACGCATATCCATACAATTGAGCAATTCGCCCAAGGTTGACTGCATTCAGAAGCTTAGATTTGGCGTCGCGAGGGAGGGCATCATCCTGGAGTACATGAATTCTAGTGGTGTCCAAAAATTCGACTATCATGTGTGGAGGGTCGCGGTTGATATCTCGAGTGGCCCCCGAAACAATATCTCGTTGCCTCAAAAGCTCCTTCTTGGCGTCGGCCGGGAGAAATTTGACCAAAGAAAGGAAGAGGCGAAGGGCATTCGTTCGCACCGAGGGCTTCCTACGATCTTCCAGGCCTTCTCCGGTATACCTAATGCCGAGGTTTCTAGGTAGCCCTTTCAAGCTTAGATCACGGATACGGAAAAGTTGGCTCGCAAGGGCGCCTCCGTCAAATATCGCAACTTCTCTTAATAATCGCAGAGCGGGCGAAATAACAAAATCTTTTGATTTATTGGTTGTCGTTCCACGGGAGATCAGTTCTAATTGCCGTTTCTGTAGCAGAGTTCGGCCCAGTCGAAGACCGTATGGCACGAGCTCGAGTTTTGTCGATATAACCTTGTACAGCAGGGCTAAGACAGCAGGTACCGCAGAGAGGAGTGAATCGTTGTTTGACTGGGCTGCTAAGCTCCATGTTTGCATAATATCTGATAGGTATACTGCTGCCTTATCCTCTTCGTCGGTTGTGATTTGCGCTTGGAGATATTCTTGGAGAATAGGAAGGCGGTCGGATTGCTCCTCACTTTGGAGGCCATCAAGGAAAGCTTTGAATGATTGGATTCCTGTTGGTTGTTAGGATAATAATTTTAAGCACTGAAGGATCCATATAACAATATAGTGAGGGAAGATACAGCATCAAAGCTTCCGAGGGCTGTCAAATGACTAAATTGAATCGAAAATACGTACCATGCTTCCCTCGTACTAGATCTTGATCGAAACCTAGCAATTGCTGCAATTGTCTCCCAGATTGAATTTCTTGCTGGGTATCCACTGCCTTTAATCCATGGGACAATTTCTGACGCTTCAAATAGGCGTCATGCCCATCCCCGATGTCAACTGGTGCCCGTTTTGACATGATTGTTGAGATTTCCACAAGGTTGTCGCATTTATTTCGGGCGCCAAATTCGAGAAAATCATATCGAAGAGCGGATTTGACTGGCAGAAAGCAATCTTCTAGCCCGATATAGCGATATGCTATTCTGCCGGGTATCGCCGCTTATGCTAACTCAAATATGGTTTAAGACCCCACTTTCTGGGGCTGGTACGAGTTACCTCGTACTTTTGACATGAGGAACTGGTTGGGATACGTGTTGGTGTCCGTGGGTTTACAAAGAGAGATAGATGTACGCGCCGCCGAGAAGTCTAAAGAGAGACTACTATGATATGCATACATGAGTGATTACAGCACCCATAATTAAAATGATAGGTTTTCAGTTTATGAACGCTATAGGTGCCATACTTATTACTCGGGAACAGAGCCAAAGAGAGAAGTATTATCACCTTAAATTGCTGGCATAGATCCCATGCTACACTGGTCTGTTCAGCGCCTCTGTCGTCACCATACTTCCATAGAAACTCAAAGATAAGAATTGGCCATAGGCCGCTCCGTGAAACTAAAGACGCTGCGCTTGTTGACTACAGTTAAACTACATTCCAGAACCCAAGAGTCAGTTGCTCTATCAAACCTGAACGCCCAAGCCAATTTCGTTCTTGTGTAATACTTTGCATTTAGCCAATGCACTTCGACCACCCAGGCAAGCCGCATCCGAATCCAACGAACAAATATACCAAGAAGATGGCCACCAACACAAGCAACGCCATTAGCTTGACATTCTTCCACCACATCCTCCTCCTCAGCCCCTTACTCCTAACCCTGAAGTCGTGTGCACTACCTCCAAGCCGGTCGGTTTTGTCCACCAAAAGATCAATTCGCTCGCCCCTCTCCAGAACCCTCTCAATGTTCTCCGTCATGATGCCTCTTACATTCTCGATTTCATTATGCACGTTGCTTATCGCATCCTGCTTCCCGCTCTGTGTCGTTCCATAGTCAACCATCAACTTCTTCAGCTCGCCGTTGAAGCTCGCAGCTCCATAGTTTGGGAGGGAGGCGAAGTCCGTTGCTGAGGGTTCGAACTGGGAGAGAAAGCGGTTCTTGATCTCGACGAGGAAGCCAAATGGGATGCGACGGCCAGCAGATGAGTGCGCGACAACAAGGTAGGTAAGGCCACCTGCGGCGGGGCTATCTGGGTACTCCGATGGGGCCGAGGCAATATAGTGGACGAAGTTGTCGTTATGAGTATAGGTCAATTTCTGTGGAGTCGCGTGCGATATTTTCGGGAGAATAAGTGATGCTAGAGACGAAGTTGAGGATGCACCAGGTGTAGTATGTTCTGAGAGGATGGTGGTATTATGGGCAATGCAGGCGCTGAAATGGTTAGAATGTCCGTCCGACTTGGGGGTTCATGAGACTCACTACAAGAGAGGCGTCGGGGTAGCAGATGAAGACGCCATAGTTCCAACTGTAGCTTCTGCCGTTTAACCATGCAATTCCTAGCTTGTAGATGTGGTGTTGTGTGAAGCAATGTTGTGATTAAAGCTGGTCCGGCTCCTGCCTGGTAAGTTGATGCGAGGTTGCTCATGACGTCCATGCCCGGTGATTAGTTGTTGCGCTCCGAACATTTACCTCCCTTGGTCCCTTATCTTTTTTACCACTTGTGGCACCTTTTGTCGCTGGAAGAGCTCCTGTTGTACCTGACGGACAAGAACTGCCAGATGGTGCTGGCCACACAGAGAGGCGGGATTTGCTTATTCTGTACCTTTCGCCCAGCTGAGTTACGGTTTATCAGGCCTGCCACAACCAATGTCAAGAGACAATTTTCCAATAGGTCTGTTCAATCGGGCATATTGGACGACCTATTGAGCCCCACGCGGAATCCTACGCCCAGCACTCGCAATGAGAAGAAAGACATGTTAGTCAAGTAGAGTTCCAATCACTGGTGCTTTTCTAACATATATAGTGACCGAAGTCTTGGAGGCAGGAGAAAGGGAAGTCGTGGCACAACATACGGTGGTTCGCATCCATCTGGCTTTGCACCCGCAAATAGAGAAAGAAGAAGAGAGTCCGTCTGCCCTCACTCCGTGTATATATCTGGCGCTTTCTAATCCCTTCTCCGTTTAGGCCGAGAACGTATGGGAAATCCCATCACGACACCCGTTCGCCAAGAAAAGTACCTGAGTGGACCGGAAAGGATCCTGTGTATGTTTCACCTGCTGTCCCAAGATAGGTAGCCTCGTTACTAATTAATATGTGATTTCAGAATAAGAAGTCCGGGCAGAGGAGCTCATTCCCTGTTCTCGCAATCCGATCCTGATATACGTTCATCGGATGAGCCCCAGTTCCCGTTAGTACACCGAGCTTATAACTAGAAGGTCTTTACTAACTTTAGTGACTATTAGAATCCGCATTTCCAATGGGACATCGTACAGCATCTTTGGCAATCAGACATCCCGCCGAGGTTATGCTCACCTACCCCTCGAAACTATCTATAATAGTGTTAGAGAGGAGTTTAAAGAATTACGGTTCGAACTCTTGCAGGCATATGACCCGCAGGGCCCAGCGGGCTTCAGCTCAGATGGGTTTACTGGACTCGCAACCGCGGAAGAATTTAACAAAGTAGCGGATGATTTCGCCGCCTCCCTCACGAAAAGTTATGATGCTGCAACTCGAAAGAGTCAAGAGGAGTCCGGAAAAAAGCCCAGCGGCGCAGACAAACTCTCAATGGCTATGAATCTGCAAGGCAGTGGGGTGAATAATTCTGACGACGCATCGTTATTTAATGAGCTGCGTCAAGTACTTATTATTGACTCAAATGATTTGCCGGGCCGACTCAAATATCTGTTTACGAAGTTTGTGTGTGACGCCCAAATCTCCCCACAGACGTTAAGGCAACAACAAAAGTTCGTTGATTTACGATACCCCATTGAATGGTTCCCTGCTACTCGAGCATTGCAACGCAAGATACATCTACATGTTGGACCAACCAACTCTGGGAAGACCTACCACGCCCTTCAACGTTTGGAGCAAGCCGAGTCCGGTCTTTACGCTGGACCTCTTCGCCTCCTTGCTCACGAAGTTTATTCTCGCCTCAACGCAAAGGGGAAACCATGTTCCTTAATAACCGGCGAAGAACGGCGATTTCCAGAGGGGCCAACGCCCACCATGAGTAGTTGTACGGTTGAAATGGTTCCACTGAACACCGAAGTTGAGGTGGCAGTGATAGACGAAATTCAAATGATTAGCGATGGTTTTCGTGGTTGGGCTTGGACGCAAGCCTTTCTCGGTGTCAGAGCTAGGGAAATTCACGTTTGCGGCGAATTGAGGACGATTCCGTTGATACAAAACTTATGCAAATTGATGGGAGATGACTTGACGATACACCGCTATGACCGCCTTACTCCCTTAGAGTGCATGGGGAAGAGCCTGAACGGGAAGCTAGACAAGCTTAAGAAGGGAGATTGCATCATTCTATTCTCAAGAGTTGCCATCCACGCAATGAAAAAGGAGGTAGAGAAAGCCACCGGAAAGCGTTGTGCCGTTGTTTATGGTAGTCTTCCTCCAGAAACCAGAGCACAACAGGCTGCTTTATTCAACGACCCCAACAACGAGTACGATTATCTTGTTGCCAGCGATGCTGTTGGTATGGGGTTAAACCTAGCCATCAGGCGTGTGATTTTCGAGGCATTGTCCAAATTCGACGGGAAATCCCACTCCAACATTGCTATATCTGAAATCAAACAGATTGCTGGTCGTGCCGGCAGGTACAAGACTGCAGCAGATGCTATCAACAGTACAGAAGATCTCACTGGCAAGATCTCGCGCCCGGTCGAAAGGAATGTTGGGCTGGCTACAACACTTGATAGCGTTGATCATGCCCTTCTAAAGCAAGCTATGAGCACCGAGGTGGAGCCTCTCAAAACGGCCGGGATTTTCCCTCCATCAACTATATTGCAGAAATTCGCGGCTTACTTCCCAAAGGGCACGCCCTTAAGCTACATAATGTTACGGCTGAACGAGTTCGCGACCCTTAACCCTATGTTCGCCCTTTGCGATTTCAATGAGCAACTACTACTTGCTGATATGATCGAGCCGTTCAAAATGACACTCCAAGATCAGCTGGTTTTTATAGCAGCTCCCGCAAATGTCAAACGGAGAGAACAACGACCGATTATAGAGGCACTGGCAGCTATTGTCGCAAATCGGAGCTCTACACACCTCCTTGAAATCCCTGCACTGGATTTTGAACTCCTCGAAGAAACTCATAAAGAAGGGAAGCAGTATCTTTCCAGGTTAGAGGCCCTACATCAAGGCATAACACTCTACCTTTGGCTCAGCTACCGATTCGCTGGCGTTTTCAGAAGCCAAGCGCTGGCATTCCATATCAAGTCTTTGGTGGAAGAAAGGATCAATGAGTCTTTAGCCAACGTGCCCATCGAAGAAAATCGGAGACGTATTCTTCAAGGTCTCAAATTAAAGGCGCTTCAAAAACAAGCTAAGGACGATGCCTTAATGCCATCAGCGGTTGAGACTGAAACCCCCACGCCCATGAGCTATGAGGATGAGGATCGGCAGGAGCCATTGATAGATGTGGCAGATGAAGAAGCGATTTCTCACGAAGCAGTTGCGGACGAAGCAGATGATGATGAATACTTGGGAGAGCCCTCAAATATACCCGGCGGTGAAAAACGTGGGGGCGACAGCTAAAGCGCTGGCAACACACAGAACCAAAGACCACAGGTCAGCGGTAACTTAAAGATTAAGTGTATGATAGTGAGTGTATATTACTGTATATGTTAGGCTATATGACAGCATCTCAGAGAATAGAGCAAATGGCATAGAATGTAAGATAGGGATAGATAAGGGCTATATATAGCCATTTATTTCTAAAAGACGACGCACTTTCTAATTATAATAAGTCTACCTCTTGCATTTTCAGTTTCTTCGTTCATGTCTCATTCAATCAATAACGTGAGTATAGGATGCGATTGTTGGTGTTACTACTCACGACGAGTTTATATCTCTTATAATTTCACGTATGCAACAGATTTCTCTCATTTGGGGAAGTGATGTTTGGGTGAAGTGTGTATGAGTGTATGAGTGGTGTTCATGTTCCAATTGTTTTCACTCTCTTGGGTTGTTTTCTTTGTTTGTGTACACAACTTCTCTCATCAACTGTTACAGCTGAGTCTTCCACATCTCACAACTTTACTCATCATTACCTGTTACAGCTGCGTTTGCACATCTCATATAACTTCAGCAGCGCCCGTATTATACGAGTTTTTGTTGCTGTCAATAACGCTATACTTCTACAACAGTGGTATTATAGGCGCTCTGTGATCACTCTCTCTCTCTGGCACCCACCTCACACTTTACTCAACTACAGTTCCAATGTGGTTGAGATATTAAAGTTCAATCCTGCCAACTTCCATTAACAATATCAGAGCGGAGGTAGTGAGCCTGACCGATCTTTTCTCCTTGGCCATTCCTAGTTGATATTTTACAAGCAGTAATTCACCTACAGGCCACGCTCTCTTCGACTCTCAATATGGCTGGGAGCTCCGTTCCACGCGAACCTGGAGGCTCACCGCAGTCATCAAAGCCACCAGAAACAACAAACAACACAGAAACGCCCCAAAATGCAAGAGAAGCTGCGAAGGAAAGGAGGAAGAAAGCAGCCGCAAAGGCCCTCGCCGAGCAGTCTCGATTAAAGCTAAAATCTTCTGTGAACAAGACTCTGGAAGTTCCCAAAGACATTAAGGAGTTGCCAAAAACCAACTCAACCAAGCTACCGCACAAGTCTCAAAGTGATTTCACTGCACCACCTGTGAACTCCATTGATACCAATACCACTCTCAGTTCAACTGCACAGGCAGATATACTATCTACTGCCCTTCACGACGATGAAGATTCACTCCTAGAGACCAGTGTTACCAACAATCCTCCTCAGCCGACACACACAGAGCCCTCTGAGTCCACACCAGCAGCAACTTCTGGTTCTCCAAAGAAATTATCTCCAAATAATTATGCCAAAAGAGGTGTTCGGTTTGAGGTTCAGTTTCTGGCATTGAAAGATGAAACAATAAAAAGCGATGGCTCTGGCTATACGTCAAAGAAAATGTTTCTTGAGTGGGATGGTATCGACAGAGAAGCTCTAACGATTCTTCATGACAACAAAGAGTGTCTTTTTATCGAATTTGGCACTATCCAGAGAATTTCGTATAATCCCACAAATCAACATCTTCTGCTCACATTCAGGGCCACGACACAAGAGGAGCCCCAAACTGTCGTTATCGCCATGAAAAGCCTCCCAACCGAAGAATGGGTTCAACTTCAGCAGCTCTTCAGGCAGGTAGAGAGAAAGTGGCGTATTAGATGTGACCAGGAGGACATCAGCTTCTTTGAGGCTGCGATAAAATCTATGAGAATGAAACCATATGTGAAGATGGAATTTCCATACCTCAAAAGATTAAATGCTATCCCACAGAAAACCACGGAAAAGATACCAAAAGCACTCCGGCGGGAGTCAGTTCCAAAAGTATCTCGGCGCCAATCAGTTGGTCCGAACTTCACCACCACCTCGAAAATGCCCAGTACCCCAAAGATCAAATCTGAGCGGCCAAAAATGCATTTATCAGCCGAAGTGAAGAATATCATGGCCGCCAAGATAATTGATCAGCCCCTTCAGATACCCCGTTTATCGACGCCGTCAAAGCCTCCATCTGTCACGAGCAGCCTCATGTCCAGAACAAGCCAGTCCCCTGTTAAAGAAGAAGACAGATCCCCAAGAAATATTTTCAGCGGCTATGGTGACAGAAACTCACCAACAAAACGCAGTACTGGGTCTCAGAATAGAAATCAAGTGGTGCAGTCGTCAGCAACTCTCGGACAGGATGATAGTTCCCAGGGCCTTACGAGCCTCTTTGGTTCTGATGACAGCGACCATGATCTTCCCAATTTCGAGCGGCCTCACAGAACGCCTTCGCAGAGGTTCAAAGACCAGATAAACAAAATAAACAAAGCCAAAAGGACTTCCGGTAAGAATTCTCTCATTGGTGTCCCTTAAATTTATTTGGCTTCAACTCACTTCCATATGCAGGCAGTCAACCACATGAGAGCCCGAAAACTGGCCGTGGTCTTTTTGCTCAATCGCCCGTGTCTGTTCTCCGTGATTGGGGCACTAATGACCCAGAGAAGCCAGAACACGAATTCGAAGCGTTTATGGGCAGCAGTCAAGTTCCTACCAAGCAAGGTTCTCACCAAGCGCAACACGGTATATTGGCTTCATCTTCGATCAATATGAGGAAGAAGAGGGTCAGCTCCCTATCGCCACTAAAATCACCACTGTCATTAAACCTGACGCCAGACAAGCTGGTCACCAAGCGCCTACGAAGCACCGGCAGTATTGCAGGGTCCGATCGGCCCCTAAAGAAGCACAAAGAGTCACATACAGCGCCAGAAAATGAAGCACAGCTTTATTATCAGTGTAAATCAGGTCAGGACTTCCTCCTCCCAGTCGCTGTTAATGACGAAGTGATTCGTCTCCGAACAAAAGAGGAGATGGATGATTCGGGAAAGGAGTCAAAATACGATATTTTCGACGGACCATGGATCGTGGTTGGGATATCAGAAACATCATTCCCTCTAAGCTCCGACTTCTTTGTTCTCGAGGAAGAGGAATTTGATGCTGTAGCATCCCGGCAAGCCAAGTGGAATAAAATGCTAACAACTAAGATACGACTGAAGTTCCCAGAGGGGTCGAAGGCGAATCCGTGGGTGGAGATTTCGAGGGTTCTTCCAGTCATTGACCCAAGTCATATAGTGACTGGCACACCCATTGCATCAAGTTTGGAAGTATCTACACATCCCAGCTACCTTAAGCTTGCTGACAAGCTCAGCGCCCAAGGTGTTCGAACTTTGGCTCCTGGCTCTCACAATTCGTTTGTCAAGAAGGGCTCGTCAGAGATTACCGACACTCTCGGTACCCATGGCCCCCAAGGTATCCAGCCATTGGCCCTGAACTCTCACAATTCGTCCTCCACGGAGAGTTCCTGGGACGCAGCAGGCCGCGAATTGTCTGTTGTTGAAATCCGCAAAGGTAAATTTGCCGTATTTGTGCATATTGACCACAAGGGCATCGAGTCTGATGTGTATGAGGTTGCTAAGATCCGGCAGAAGCGCCTGAGAATATACAGCAAAGCTGAGGCAAAAGAGATGGAGGTTACGCAATACGATGACGACAAGTGGGTAAAAAGGCTGTTAAAGGTATTTATTCATAGTCGCAAATACCGCAGCTAAAGTACTAATTGTTGAGTAGGAACATGGTGGTATTGTGCAGAATAAGATAATCGTCGATGAGTATTTGTGCAGTTGGGCAGGATGGGCAGTTGAGGACCAGACTTGGGTTCCGAGAGGCAACTTTGGCACTGATTGCCTCTTACGACTCTTTGATGAGCAGCAAGATCCATTCAGGGATATCCCAGATGATAAAACCGTACCTGTCGACGATCTTGTCTACAAAGATGATTTGAAAAAGGCTCAAGCAGCACTAAGGAAGAGTAAGCGGAACTCCTCTGGAAGTAATTGTCAGTCATCAGGTGGTAGCACTCGTAACAAGGCGAAGAAACGAGGGGTGGCAAGGCCAATTATGAAAGAAATTTCACGGTCCGGTTACCTGATGCAAAATCAGGAATCCAAAAGCAGTGTTGGCTACGAGTCGCTCAATTCGAACAAAGACCGCCTGGCCATCTCCAACGTAGTTGACCAACTCTCGCGCAACAGTAACTATAAGGCACCGACGGTCGAGGATTATTATAGCTCGGATGCAGTTTAGGAAACATTCCGCTCAGCTCGTTCATTTCGCTTCCGGGGTTTTCTTTGTCAATGGGATCTGATGCCTGTTTTACAAACCCTCGTTTGGCATTGCAATTACACCAAAAAGCTCTGGCATCTTTGAGATCCACTGCGGAATTATTCTTTTAATGGAACTACGCATAGGGTGCTAGGTCAAAAGAATGCCACGAGATATCTTGTTCTCCTTGAATATCGTCTTCTGTGACAAATCAGTAATCAGTAATAGATTGGCGACAGATAATTGCAGAATGCAGGATACTTTATAGACAAATTGGGTGTGGTCGACATTGGGCGTACATAGCCTTGTACCCCAGCCTTGCAGCAGTCTTGTGGTCGGGTGACGGAGATCGGTGGGGGCCGAGATGTCCGAGACAATTTGATGATGTGAGCTGGTGTGATTACTACAGTTCACAATCCCTACCTTGTAGCTAGGTCCTTCCTTTCTGTCGTAGTCAAAACACGCTACGTTTATAAATTGAATCTCTGTCCAGCGCCCCGTTCTATACTTCCAAACCATCCTGTCGCTCGCAATGTCGGACGGCCCGGTTCACAGAGTCATTTCCGCTGCTGAGGTGTATAGTTTTCCTCAGGGGCACCTTGGGCATCTCTCTGACGTGGAGGCCCATGCCCTGGATGAATTCAGAACGCTCTGTACTGAGAAGAATCTGTACACTGGAACCAAGAAATACGATTTTGGGTCCCATGATGACACGACCCTTCTGTTTGTCAAGTCTTTCTCTGGACCGGAGATTCAGCAACTAATATATTCGCAGGCGCTTCTTGAGAGCGCGACGTTTCAATGTCCAGGATGCCTTTCAGCAATTTAAGGAGACTGAAGAATGGCGCGCTGCGAATCAACTGGACACTCTCTACGAAACCATTGATTTGCAACATTTCGAAGAGACACGGCGACTTGTAAGACAAACCCATTTTTTGCCTACAGTGGTCCTAAAATTCATGGCATGGCATGCTAACAGCGCTTTCGTGACAGTACCCACAATGGACTGGCCGCCGCGACAAACGCGGTATCCCTGTGTATATCTTCGAAGTGAAGCATCTCGATGCAAAGGCTATGGCGGCATATGACAAGAGTGCGTCGCAAACACACAGCAAGGCGAAAACAGACGGCAACACGGCACCAAAATTGCTCAGGCTATTCACTCTATATGAAAACTTGACACGCTATGTCATGCCGTTATCGACAGTTATGACTGACCGCCCACACCCAAGCACACCGATCACGCAGTCGAACAACATCGTTGACATCTCAGGTGTGGGATTGAAGCAATTCTGGAACCTCAGATCGCACATGCAAAGCGCCAGTCAGTTGGCAACGGCGCATTACCCTGAAACCCTTGATCGCATCTTCATAATCGGCGCACCATATTTCTTCCCAACAGTATGGGGCTGGATTAAACGCTGGTTCGACCCAATCACAACATCAAAGATATTTATCCTCACGCAGAGCGATATGAAGTCCACACTAGAATCATTTATTGAACCAGCCAATATCCCCAAGAAATATGGCGGCGAATTGGATTTCAACTGGTGCGACCCACCTGTTTATGATCCAGCGCTGAACGATGTCATCACTTGGAAAAATGGCTATGAAACCCTCCCTACTGGCCCCATGTACTGGCGCGATCAGGGCGATCACATCGAATTGGAAGCAGTCGGTGCTGTCGATGGTAAACAGCGACGAGATATCGTTGCGACGGTGCGCAAAACCGCCATAGAGCGCGAAGCCGAAGAGGCGAACAAGACGACTGAGGAAGCGCTGCCAGCAAATGTAGCTGAAGCGATCAATGCAAGCTCTGCGGGCCAACCTAAGCCCGGCTCTTACGTCGTCGCTCCGGAAGGCATTGCCACACTCTCGCTGCAAGACGATAAAAACTACACAGAAGCCAACGGCAACGTCGAGTCCGCCAATGAGAAGCAAGATCCTACTCCTGATGTGGCGGCTACGGAGGAAGTGAACAAGGCTTAGTTGTCCATTTTCACAACGCACAGAAGCATTACAAAGACGCATCCACTATAGAAGCTGCAATGAGGTTAGCAGCGCGATTTCAGATGTGAAATATAGCCATAGAGGTAGTACGGCGTATATATGGATGTTTAATAATATACCCGGTATATGGTGCAAGTAGAGTTGGTAAGACGGGTACAAAGATGAGTTTCGTTTCAAATGTGATGGACAAGCCAAACTTTGGGGTTTGATTATTAGACTAGAAGAGAAACTAAGTGACTTTAACTCCACTTCTGTGTTCTATATCACACGATCCATACACAAGATAAGTTTGTGTGACGAAGTTATAGTCATAAAGCCAAGTAAGTAAATGTGCTGGATGCCATGTTAGAGTTTGGTCATTTATAAGCAGAAATTAAGTGGTTTTCATTGCACGTGATAGCGCGACCAGGGCGCGACACCGCGGATATTCGGAGAGGCGAACGATTCATGGGAACAAGGCATGAAATGCTCGTTTTATGATGGCTACATGAGTAGCTGCCTTGGAAACTTATTAGCGCACAAATTCTCACGCCAACATTGTCTATGAACAACTACTTCTTGTGGTTAGGAGTAGATTGACCCCCATGACATATGACCATCGCAAGGAGCCCATCCAACTGAGTTGAGCGTGTCGTTATGCCTCCATTCCTCCCACGCAAGCGCCTGAGATCCGACTCCCCAGATCCCAAGCAAAAATCCGAATCCAAGTCAAAGGCGCCGAAATCGAAGCGCAATCGGACAGGAAATAGAGACGGAGCGCAAGCGAAAGAGGCAAGCGAAGGGTCCAATGCTGCTATTGCGCCACCGAGGAAGAGGACGCTGTTCGACGATTTAGATACGGGGACACAACGCTCATCGCCGAGGCGACCAAGTGAGTTGTTGAGGAGTTTGGGTGGAGGAGAAGAAGACGAGGAAGACAGCGATAGCGAAGATCTTGAATTTGAGGACGTCGTAGCTGGGAAGCAGGATGAAGATGACGACGAAGATGTCGAGTTTGAGGATATCCCGCAGGCCGGCCCCTCCAGCATCAACCGACCGTCAATATCAGTTGCGCCTGCAGAGCAAGAAGACCTCGATCTTACACTTACGAGAGAAACGAGGATCAGTCTTGTGAATCCACACAATAAAAAGCAGGGCCCGAGTAAAATTGAACGTGCGATTAGAGTCGCAACACATCAGATGCATGTGCAGTTTTTAATGTGGCATAACTCGGTTCGAAATAGATGGTGTTGTGACAAGGAGTTACAGGATATCTTGACAGGGGAGATTATGAAGAGGACTTCGTTCGAGAAGGATCTGAAGAGATGGAGAAGAGATAGCGGACTGGGAGGGGACGAAGTTGAGGAAAGTGGCAAGCCTAAACGAAAAGGGAGGTCAACGGAGGAGGACAACACGAAGAAGGTGAAAAAAGGCAAAGAAAGAAGCCATGCCGATTGGAGTAGCTCTGCCCAGCGAGCAGAAATCGGATCCGTGAATATGAGCCACGGCGATCCTCTATTTGCTCTTCTAAATCGGCTATCGTCATATTGGAAAAAGAGATTTACGATCACAGCTCCAGGATTAAAAAAGATCGGATATATGTCATTACCGCGCATAGATGAGGAGATCAAGAGCAACAGAGCCGAATACGATTTTGAGAGGCACGGTGAGAGAATCGAAACTAAGGACTCCTTCAAAGAGTTAGCGAAAGAACATGAGGGTAGCAGAGATGTGGGTGCACAGCTATTTACGGCGCTTTTGCGGGGGTTGGGTCTCGAGGCTCGGATGGTGGCTAGTCTTCAACCAGTGGGGTTTGGATGGAGTAAGAACGAGGAAGCTGTTGAGAGAAAGGAAAAGAAGGTTGTTCCTAAGGAGCCAGAACCTGAAAGCTCCGACGAGTCCGACGCGTCCGACAAAGGGGCCTCTAATCCTACATCTAAAGGGAAGACTGCAATTAAACGTAAACAGGGAGGGGCTCGATCAAAAGAAGCCAAGGCCACATCTCATGTATCGGTCAATAGCAAACGTGGAAAAGGAACGAAGGATCTCCCAATCGATTTATCTGAAGCTGAGCAGGATGATGACGATGGCGAAGCTGATGGGATGATAGTCGATGCGTCTCCGAGCCGTCGACAACGCAAGCAGCCATCAAAAGTCTACGAAAAAGATCTTGCGCCCAACTACTGGGTTGAAGTACTATCTCCCGTGACGAATATTTGGGTACCGGTCAACCCATTCGCGTCAAGTGATCCAGTGGCAACAAATACAGAGCTTCTCCTCGGATTTGAGCCTCGTGGCGCTAAGGCAGAGAAAGCAAAACAAGTCATGGCCTACATTATTGGGTTCTCTTCAGATGGCACAGCCAAGGATGTTACCGTCCGTTATCTTAAGCGACATACGTGGCCGGGTAAAACTAAGGGTGTGAGGATGCCAATCGAGAAAGTGCCTGTTTACAATAGTAGCGGAAAGGTAAAGCGTCACGAGGAATACGACTGGTTCAAAACCGTCATGAGCGGGTATGAACGGCGTGAGCAACAACGCTCTATCGTCGATGATCAGGAAGAGGCCACCGACTTAAAAGCTATCAAGCCCGAGAAAAAGGAAGCGAAGGAGGGAGAAGAAACTCTACAGTCGTACAAGCAATCAGCAGAATTTGTACTGCATCGCCACTTACGCCGAGAGGAAGCCCTCCTACCCACTGCCAAACACGTCAAGTTATTTACAGTTAAGGGTAAAACCGACGCCCCAGCTACCGAAGAGAAAGTATACCTCCGAAAAGATGTCGTTAGCTGCAAAAGCGTAGAAACTTGGCATAAAGAAGGCCGTGAACCAAAAGTCGGAGAACAGCCATTAAAACGAGTGCCATTCCGTGCAGCCACTACTAATCGAAAACGAGAGCTTGCGGAAGCAGAGTTGGCTAGCGGGGGGCAGAAGATGCTCCAGGGGCTATATAGCCGAGAACAGACAGATTGGATAATTCCCCCACCGATCGAGAATGGTATTATACCAAAGAACGGGTTTGGAAATATGGACTGCTATGTCCCGAGCATGGTGCCGCAAGGCGCTGTTCATATCCCGCTCCGTGGCACCACGAGAATCTGTAGGAAGCTGGGGATTGATTTCGCGGAAGCGGTAACTGGCTTCGAGTTTGGCGCGAGGATGGCGATACCAATTATTTCAGGTGTTGTTGTGGCGGAAGAGAACGAAGAGATGGTTATTGAAAATTGGCGTGAGTATGAGGCAGAAAGGTTAAGGAAAGAGGATGAGAAGAGAACAAAAGCTGCATTGGGCATGTGGAGGAAGTTCTTAATGGGGATGAGGATTATGAAGAGGGTCAGAGAAGAGTATGGGGAACACGGCGGTGAAAACCCGGATGTACTGAACCCCTGGACGAATAAGAATACGATTGATAATACCAGAGCAAATCTCGAGGAAGATATATCGAGGCAGCAAATGGAGCAAGCTGACGAAGACATGGCTGGCGGTTTCTTCCCCGAAGGCCATGAGGAAGAGGAGATACCCCAAAGCTTTTTTCCGACAAGGCATGAGGATAGCGACGATGATGGCGGTGGATTTGTTGCTGAGCAGGAAGAATCAGAACAAACACCTACCAGAAATATGCCAAACACGTACCCGACTCCACTCTCTATTACTATTCAGAACAATAGGGCCGGCGGAGGCGTAATTGACGATAGCTATAGAGGGGGTCCCTCTCTAGCAGCTACACCAGTTGCAAAAGTGGTACCAACGATGAAGGAGACTACAAAACCTGCGGCACGACCCTTTACGACGTCTAATCAAATGGGTGCGGACAGCACGAGATATCTTGGTTCTGATGCCGACAGCCAATCCACCCCAATTCAACAAGGCTCTGGCCGACAGTCCCTTCGCCGAGTAGGACCAAGGAAACGTCTACCACCCAGTGATGATGAGGAGATGCCTACCCCAGACTCAGATAATGACGACGAGGCACGCGATATGCACATTCCACCAGCGAAGACCCCCGTTTCAAAAAGGAAGGGAAGGTCCACGAAACTACCAGCTGAGAGCCCAGCTACAAGATCAATGCCAAAGAGGAAGGCTACGAGGAGAAGTACGGGAACTAAAAGTCAGTATTTCGAGGCTGACGACGAAGACGAAGACGAGTAGGTAGTAGTTAATTGTAGACCGGTAGGCATCTGCCAGACGTAGTTTGGGCGCAAGGCCAGAAGTGAGGCAAGATATCGATAACATCTGCTGCCTTGGATTAATAAGCTACGGTTGCCAAGGCAATTATCTGTCTCCATAGTTATGTTATACAGATGGGGTCCAGCTACAAGGCTGGGAAAATGATCATGTATTCACGAGATCGGTGTGCTGTGACCCCTACCAGTGTTGTGTTGAGACGCATGTCGTGCAGTTCGAAAATCACGCGCACTACTGCAGCTATCCCTGTGATGTGGAGATATCCTGGACTCGGCAGTGGCTCAGCCGCAATGGCAAGGCTGGCGGTTAAGTAGCATCAAAAAGCATCTTCCACTTCGTAATTCTACTTGGATATTTGAAATGTTTGATGCTACATAGTAGTTTGATAGTCTGCGACGTGACTTGGCCGTGTTCAACACCGCCCAGATGTCCAAAGAGAAACTTGTTGACTACCAGTGGGCACCACGTGTATCCCGAACTGATGCGCGCCCAGTGCGCTTTGATCTTGATTCGGAAAGAGAAAACGACCTGCGACGAGCGGAACGCTCCTTGAGGGGATCAAGGGATGTGCCGCGCTTCGTGGACGAGGAATATTCCTTCACTGGTGGAAGGGGCAGAATAGGACGGGACAGGTATGAAAGGAGCACCGAAGATCGAGAGAGGTCTCTGAGCCCGAAATTCACCGAGGAGCCTATCGGCAGTGATAACAGTGATATTATTATCACAGCAGGTCCTGATTCAAATGACGAATATGGGGGCCCATCTCATTCGCATCGAAGGCGAAGATCATCGGCTTATAGCCCGTCGCGTTTCGAGGAGGACATCCATATCCGAGAATTCGTACCAAGGCCGCCGCGGAGTCGACGGCGTCGAAACCTTTATTATAAAAAGAGGCGAGACAGTTTAGAAAGTACGTCTTCGTGCTCCGGGTCGGATTCGGATATCAGTGACGATGCCTACTCTTTCACATTAACGCGTCACAAACGCACTACATCTGGGGTTGAAATAGTTTCGGACGTCACCTCAGAAGCTTCTGAGGGAGATATTGGGGGCCTGGAACCCGAAAAAATTGTGTCTCAGTCCCTTCTCGCACCAAAGATTCATAATGTTTTCGACAGCAGGTATACAGGAGAAGGATCGGTAGGAGGCGTCCAGAGTGCGCGAATTACGGTGCTGCCCACCCCACCCCAAACCCATGGCCAAAAAAAGAATCGGCCGCCTTTGTTCAAATGGATACATTTTGAAGATGCGGCTATGAACTTTGACGATTATCAAAATGGAATAGCAGCTGTGTCAGGGCTCTCGGATCTCGAGCGTCAGGCCATCTCACGTCTCCTAGCGCGTGTAGGGAAGCGCTTCGACAAGCCGTTCCAGACATCGAGCGGTATGAAAGCCAAATTTTTGATACCGTCATTGACTGCGGAAAATATTGTCAGTCAGACTGGGTCAAGGAGTTCGAAACCCAGGGTGGTGACATGGATGAGTCTACCGCATTTCACACTACAGAAATATAAGGCTGGTCCCGTCACGGCAAGGCCCGGGGACCATCCGGTACGCTCTCTGATGCAAGCGCGTTTCTCCCTGGTTCAAAGGGAACGGGATATGCAACAGGCAGTCTGTCACTTGTTAGATACGCCGGATGATTACTGTTTCCATATTGCCCAGACGTGGTATTTAATTCTTGATGACTGTAAGTTAATACAACACCCTATGGATGAATTCCAGCTAATAGATAATAGCTCTCCTGATCACTTGCGCTGGGATTCGCATGTCTTCGCTCCAAGGCGATGCGATTAAAATTTACCCGGAACCTTCTTCAAAGCACCACGGAACTTGGCCTCCTTATATTTTAGTTTCATCTGGGAGATGCCTATTGTGGTGTTTCAAGGTGGATGAATGCCAGACCTGGTTTGTAAGTACTTTAGGATTTGCCATTGTATGGACTAAGCTAATGAGAGCTAGGACTTCGTCCTGCACTTTGGAGAGTTCTGGCCTCGGAGATTGGAGTTCAAGCATAATGGTAAAATCATCGAGTCCGCCGACTGGCCAAGAATTATAGCTCAGGCGAAGAGGACGAACGTTAGACTTACGGTCGATCACAGGTATGGGAACCCAGCAATCTCGAATTATGTGAATTCTAACTTTATTAGGGCTCCATTGAGAGACAAATTTGAGGCACCTGACAATTTCATACCAGTTACGCGGGATTATGGAAAATCTGCCTCTGTGTTGAAGCCGACTGAAACGTCGAAAGAACAATCAGGCACTAACGCTTCGTCAACCATCCCCGGATTTGTCTTCCATGAGTATGATAAGCCGCCGAAACAAGATATTCCAGGTCCGCCACCAACAAAGGGGCAGCAGAAAAATGCTAAACAGGCCACCGCTGAAGATGTCCCTGAGAAGCCCAGTGCCCCATCGACAGAGGGCTACTTTGATAAGCTAAAGCCTAAGCCCGCGACAGCCGCCAGGTCAGAAGACAGTCTCAACTTACCCGGGGTACAAAATTCGTCCGTTAAGCCTGACAATATTTTCAGTGGTTTTTACGTGTTTGCTTGGATAAATTCACATCCGACGGCCATGTTATCTCCCCCTCTGCTTGCTTCAACCTTGGAGCGGTCCCCGTCCTCACGAAATCGCAGCTCTAGTAGCCCAAGCGGCGTTCGTGAGGATCCTCCGACTCCAAAACCCACTCCTGAAATTCAGTGGAGAGTCGAAGAGCAAGACATAAAAGACGACCTTAGAGAAGTTGACGTATTCCTCAAGAGTAAATCGAGTGTCAATGATCGCATCGTCTACCAGGACTGTGCTCTAGTCTCACGGGAGTCTGTTGTGGAACAACTGACGCGAGTAAAGACGAAACTTATGAGTGCTGAGAAGGTAAACCCAGAGAAATTAAAAATTCTTGGGACGAAAGAAGCCATAGCAGCAGCAGCGGACCAGATTTTCCAGTTCTTCTTACCAGTTGCATTTGAAGGGCCTACAGTACAGAAGTACTGGGGTGCTATAGACAGTCTAATTTTGGTGACCATTTCCAACCAGAACTGTACGGCGCAACTGCTAACTCACTCAATAGCCTGATAAGTCACAAAAAACTAAAACACCAGAGAACAGTTCTCAGTATTACCAGAGCCGGCAGTACTATCCCAAGGAAAGACGAAAGAGAAACTTCGGTTGTCATAATGAAGATGTCCCAATTATCGCAGAGTTTCTCGGTCAAATTGCTAGGCAGGTTCAGCCATTCAAGGAATTCTACGCGCAGGCACTCCCTGCGGATAGACTAAATATACACCTACCAGAAGAGTTCCCCAAAGCTTGGTTATATCTTCTGATATCCGTAGCCTCGACTGCGAAAGACATGGCGGTTTTCGATAGCCAGAGTTTTGTAGTTCACGACTTGCTCGATAAGGGGATGCGAAAGGTCGTGCAAGAGACGTCGAAGAAAAGCTTACTCGATAGCCTCGTTTTTACACCGTTTGAGCTCGCAACTCTCATCAACTTTCAGCTGCTCGAGGGTGTGACTCCTTACTCTCAGGACATAGTCGAGCCGTATTGGCAATATCTTCGGAGCCTGGTTTGTTCATTTGGCCCCATCCATGCCCGCCCATACTAACGCATGCCTTAGGAAGCTGACATTGCCGCAAACCCTGTTGACCGTAACCACCAAGACCGTATTGCGCTCTTCAAGCAAGAGATATACGTCATAAATGATACACTAAATCAGCAGCGACGCCTTCTCATGCTTGCTTCTCCCTCTGCAAGCTTCAGGAACAGTGCCGCTAACTTCCAGAACACTCACCTCAATAAGATAATCAACGATGACCACCGTTCAATGGCGCCTATTGTCTATACCCAACCAGCAGCGCATGGTTTTAATACCGCCACCCACCATACACGCTACGACGCCGCAAACGTCGAGGCCTTTGACGTGCCAATTGTAGTGGACAACCAAGGCCGATCACGCACAAGCCAGCTCGCACCAACGCATCCGAACGGCGTCCTCGGAATCTTGATCTACGATGCGATCTCCCTGGTAGACCACAAACTGCGCGACATACGGGAGATGCACGACTGGGTGTCGCATCTTCAAGCGAGCAATCTGCAGAAGATTGATACAAACAAGGACCGGCAGGAGGCTGCTATCTATGCATTCACCATTGTGACCATTGTGTTCCTGCCGCTCTCGACCGTAGCAGGAATAATGGGCATGAACACGGTCGACATCCGTGACATGGAGTTTAGCCAATGGGTCTTTTGGGCTGCTGCTATCCCTCTCATGATTATTGTGATCACGCTGTGCCTGATTTGGGCGGGCGAGCTGGGGAATTTCTGGAAGGGCTTCAGAGACTTGTGGAGGAGGAGGGACAGGGCGAGGAGGAAGAAAGTAAGGAAGGCGGCTACCAACTTTGCACCTACGATGGCGTATAGCCCCATGGAGAGGTCGAGTATGTATAACACCGGGGCAGAATCGGTGCGCGACCTCGATCGTCATTCTGTGGTTGTGAGAGAGCGCAACAGACCCGACTATCTCCGCAGGATTTAAAGAGGTGGCAGTTATGCATATATGTCACAATTTTACATAGCCGATACCCGTTACATTTCAGCGATATTCTTAACAAAATAGAAGGCTTTCATTGTTGCGCTAGAGATTCCCATGCCCAAAAGTAGGGGGGGAACGGCAGTGCTATACAATGCTTGATCATCGCTCCCAAAACGCCATGCATATGCAAAATCCTTGTGGCTCAAGCTAATCGCAACAAATGTCTATAGCCACCCTTACACCTCAATCAAGTTCGGGATCGCAGGTCCCACGCCCCGTAATAGGACTATCGTGTTTCCACTGACCAAGGCAGCGCCGACCTTCTCCCCAAACTCAAGCAGTCGGCCCCCTTCCACGTGAAAGACTCTAAGTTTCTCCCTTTCGTCCTCGCTCTGGTTATTCACGTTCTGCACCTGCAGGCTCTTTGCCGCCGCATCCAGAACCCGCCCTATAACCCAATCGCGGCTGTAAAAGAACTCGCCCTTCGGGAACTTCGATTTCGTAGTCGCTGCCTCCGCCTCAACATATATATACACCCTCTTCTCCGCCGGCACCTTCTCGTCACCCTTGGCGGTTTTCTTCAGGGTATTCACAGCCACCAACCGCGCCGCTGTACTCGACGGCTTCGGCTTCGGCAGCACCCTCGTCGTCGCCTTCTCCGCCTCCGCCTTCCGTGCCGTGCCCCACGCCTTCAGTCGGCCAAACGCCAGTTTCGCCTTCTCTGACGTAGCTGCGGTATCAAATCGCGCTGCCCGTGCCCCAATCGGCACCAGGTTCTTGCAGTCATGGTCCTCTTTTAGCCGGTGCTTTAGGCAGTACGTGCGGTTGCACCCCGAGCAGTGCACGCCCGGGTTGCGCCCCGCTGCGCTCGTGACGGTCTTGCATGCGGGGCTGGCGCAGGGCTTCGGTGTATCAACGGCGAGAGTCGTGCGGCCGGTGCTTGTGGACGAGGCTGCTGCTGAGGCGGCTGCGCGACGCCGCGCCCAGTCTCCAGCCTTGGGGCATTTATGTGCAGTTTCCGAGCGATGGTCTAGGCAGAATGTGCCGAAGCAGGATTCGCAGCGGAAGGGGAGAAAGTCGAGTTGGTTGCAGTAAGGATCTTGGCAGTGGGAGCCGATGAGGGTTGGATCTGATGTGTCCATTGTTGAGTAGGAATCGTTCGGTGGGGTTTTGGAGTCGGCCATGGCGGCGGTGGCGTGTTGAGGTTTAATATATACGTTGGCGGAGCAAAATCAAAGACCAGATAATAGACTAAGGCAGGGGCAAAGCTGACGACGACGCAAGGCCGAGGGCTAAAACAAGAGGCGCTGCGATCGAGGTGCTGACTTGAGGTCTTCGAGAAGGGTGTAGAAGGTAGCCTTGGTGATTGATGGGGCTTAGCGTTGGTTTGGGGCAAGGCTGACAAAGTTACGAATCGCGTGGTCTGGCGCTAATGAGGCGGGGAATTAGTAAACGGCAGGGGTTTCGAGGTCACGTGAATATATAACTACTCTATTTGTAAAACGAATCTGAACTTGACAATCAGCACCAGACAGAGAGAATATTGCAAATCGTGCATTTAATTATCTTTCTTGGTCTTGTTATTTTATATTTCTATTTTCGGCAGTAACCCGTGTCGTGTAAGACAAATATCGCCGTGTGAGGTTCTCACAATTCAACTCGACAATCTCACGACCCCATCAGGAGCTACTCATTGACAGTGTGCTCGGTGGATCAAATTCTGGCTTATGAGGAGATATTTTGAGAGTTTAAAGGACGTTGTGTTATTTTGAGTCTTGTTTGCCGTATTTACTAACAAAGTTCCTTTAAATATCACTTCAGTCAGTCATACAATTATCCTCACGATATATCATATTAATTTACATTTCTTACTTAATAAATTGATTGTTATATATTTTATTACTATTTTATTACTATTTTATTACTATTTTATTACTATTTTATTACTATTTACACCTACCATAAAGCCTCTCATACTCCCTTTATTCATTCCTCCTTTACCCTCCATCTACCCACCCTCATTACAACAGCATCCCCCGGTTTCCATTATCCATCGACCACAAATCCCACTCATCATCACCTTCCACAATCTTCCCACTCAACTTCATCTTCAAGATCTCCTTCTTCAACGCCCTCCTAATCAACTGACACGCCTCAATCCCCGCCTCATCCTGCATCTTCGACTTCAGCGCCGCCGCCAGCTTCTCCCGCCTCTTCTCGTACACCATCATATCGCTCGGATCCTTCGTCTCTCCGTATACAGAACTCATCTGCGGACGCGGCCGCGGGATGATATGGAAGTGGACATGCTTGATAGTCTGGCCCGCCATTTTGCCTAGTCGCCACCACATCAGCATATATGCTCACAGAAGCTGACTAGAGATTTGAGAAAATGGGATGGCGGGGGCTCACCATTCGCCTGCAATATATTCCAACTCTCATCACTATCCCTCCATTTCGATCCAAACAACCCCTCCATAACCCCCCTACTAACAATCGGCAGCCAGAATCCCAGCACAGCGCTCGCCCCCGACGAGAGGTCGCTGATCTTGCTGGCGTGCTCGCGGGGCAGGAGGACGATGTGGCCGCGGGTCATGGGAGCGACTTCGAGGAAGGCGAGGACGCTGTGCGTGCTCAGGACGAGGTAGGCGGAGGCGGAGGGGCTGGCTGCGATGGTGGGCGAGGGGGTGGGGGTCGCGGTGGAGGTGATGACACAGAAGTGGCACATGGGCTGCTCGGTGTACCACTCCTCTTCAGGCATGATGGGTGTGAGTAATGGGGGAACTGGGTAGGGTATATGGAAATGAGATTTATGGAAGGGCAGATGCTGGGAGCGACGAGGTGAGGGCCATGAGAGGTTATATTGAGATCTGGGGAATGTAGGCAGTTATATTAAAACCTGGGGAAGCGCAGGCGGTTATATTAGAATCTGGGGAAACGTAGGTGGCTATTTTAAACCTTGGGACGGGGCTGTGTTAACTGTTTCTTTGGGGGTCGAGTACGTCAGCGTGATCTAGGACCCTTAGATATTGGCTAGTCGTCATAGACGGCACCAAAAGGGCGGGAAGGCACGTGAACTGTTAGTATAAAATAATCATCAAAAATCCCTCTCTCTATCCCCCACGCGTCCAATGCGGCTCAAACACATATCTTTGTCATTCAACTGTCCAGTGCGAGTATTGTGTTCGGAAATGTAGTCACACCACTCTAGCGCGAAGAGAAATCACGAAAGTATTGTAGACACCCTATGCATTCATGAATACAGCTTATATGTACACATCGATTGGTTCCAGTCGTCGGACGCATCGTCGGGCCGTAACATCTATCCCCAAACCCCCAAAATCTAAGCCTTCTGTCCCTTCTTCTCCGACGAATCGATATCGGCTAAGAAATCCCTAAAACGGCATCAGTATAAAATTCCACAACACCCCCTGCCTCATATTCGCAGTCTCCACCACAAGTATAGACTCACTTGATGAACTTCTCCTCGTTAGGGTCCTTCGCGTTGATCGGGGGAGAGGTGGTCTTCTCGGCCTTCTTTCCGCCCATAGCGAAAGCAGCACCGCCAAAGGTGAGGGAGAGGGTGGCAATCGAGAGCTAAAAACATCAAAATCTCGTCAGCACTGATTCTCCCATCATCTCCGTATATCTCAATGCCCTTCCAACCCCTCCTGCTGTAGCAATTGAAGAAATTTGCCCTCCCTCGGCATCCCTATTTTCCTCCCGGGCACACGGGGTCACGTACCCAGTGGGAAGCGATCTGGCGACCGGCGACATTGTACATAACAACCATCTTGGCGGTATCTGCTTGATTGATTCGGGAAAGAGGGTAGGTGATGCGTGGAAGTTGGAAACGTTTGGTTTGACGATTTGCTTGGAGCCGACGTTGGACTTTCCGAACCCACAGCACAGCTTCAATATCCTTAGCGCCTTGGCAAAGAGCATTTGCGCGGCTGCGGCTTACCCGGGACTTTTCGCGATTTCATTGATCCGTTCGGGGCCGAACGGATCCGCGCTGGTGGGCTGGGGGCTTGGCTCTCCCCCAATGATATGCAAGTATCATATGGTCATTGCCCATGTCCTACGTAGATTACTTTGGAAAGTCAAGGTAAAAAGAGGTGGCAGGCTGCCAACTATCCCCACGCGCCAACTACCCTCTCTCTCTGTTCAATTCTGTTTATTTATTTCGCTGGAGAAGATCAATTCCCTCTCTTTATTGTCTCTCTCTCACATTCTAGTCGCCTGTTACGAGTGAATCAACCGCCTTATCATGGCCACCACAGGCCCATCCAAGCCCGAAAATGACGTTGTGAAAGGCAACCCCCCCCCACCACCGCGCAAGAAGCTCCCCCAAGACCTCCAAAACATCGTCGACGGCGCCAACAAAGACGACAGGATCTACGGCGAAGTCTGGAGCGGAACGTAAGCCTTCCCCGTTCCCCCCACGCCACTCCCTCTACC
>JPJZ01001073.1:0-99277 GCA_000750815.1 Pseudogymnoascus sp. VKM F-4516 (FW-969) | reverse complement strand
CCCCCCATCAAACCAAATCACCTCCTCAATCTGATCAATCCTCCCCCCCAACCGTCCCTGCTCAATCATCTTCGCCGTCATCTCCTCCGCCTTCTCCCCCTTAATCCCCAGCAGCTCCCCCAGCGCCTCAAACCCAATATTCGCATACAGCCTACTTGCCGCCAAAAGATTATGCTCAAACATCGCCCGATCCAGAACCGTGAGCCCATCACTCATCCTCGCAAGCTGATGCTCTTGCAGCCCCTCCGCAAACTTACTAATCTCCCCCGGCGCAATCACACGCTGCAGATGCATGTTCTCTAAAATCGCGAACTCGTCAAGCTGCGCCGCTCGCTCGTCGCTGTATAGTCTCTTTAGGGCGCGTGAGCGCGCGGGGCCGGCGGGGGCGAGGACGGCGCATTTTAGTGCCATGGAGAGTGTGTGGAGTTGCTCGTCTTCGCCGATGGAGGGGGAGAGGGAGATATCCTCGTATCCCTTCGCGGCCGCCAAAAATTCGCGTCGAGAGTCCTGTATGCGGGCTTGGGAGACCTGGAAATGGATGAGCGATGTCGGGTCGTTGACTTCATGCATGATGTTCTTGAATTTATTAAGATAGATCTCCGCGGACGTGGGGTCGTCGCACTCGAGATGCAGACGCACGATACGGATTAGCGTCGCTGCTTTATCTTCGGAGCTGATCTTGCGCTGTGAGGAGTTAAGAGGGATGGCGGCGAGCATTTGGGCTGCGGCGTGGAAGTCGTCGAGGGCTTCGTGGGTGTTGGCTAGTAGCATGCGGAGCTCGGCGATTTGCTCTTCTTGCGAGGCTTGGAATTGGGAGATCTGGGAGAGGAGGTGCGTGCATGTTGAGAGGCGGGAGGGGAGGGTGAAGCTGGGGGTTTGGACGAGTTGGATGATGCGTTGGCTGAGCTCGCGGATGGCGACGCTGCCTAGGCCGGAGGTGAAGAGCTTGGTGATGATGGTGTTGAGGGAGTCGGCGTCGACGGGGCGGTTGTGTTTGGCGAAGTCTTCTTGCTGGTGGAGGAAGGTGTTGACCTCTTTTTCGACTTGGGAGGCGGACGCCATGGTCGCAATACTCGCTGGATCAGGTTATCTTGAGGCCTAGATCGTTGTGATTGTGAGGCAAGCTTCCAGGTTACGTCTGATGTTGGCGTGAGGCTACGATGGGGTCCAGAGAGCTTGACAAGCGAGCACTGCCTGGGCCAACCCGATTCGGTAATTGTCAGCCTTGCCCCTCATGCATATGATGCCACAAGCAACTGCAACTCAAGTCACATTTAGAGCTATTCGTGTTTCGTAATGCTGCCTAATGGCGTGCACTGAATTATAGCTATAGCTAATTGCTAAGTATCTGATAACTCGCTCTCTGAATTCAGAGAGCTCCATTTGAGTGAGGAGTTAATTGTCCACCATTTCGCCATATGCCCCTCCACGTATAACACCCGCTAAATCAAAATCCCATAACCCAACCAATATTCCTGTCCTGGCCAAAAATGCAGACCGAGAACCAAAAATGCACGCAAATACGCTACTCATAGAGACAAATACCTCCTTGGATCCGGGCTCCGAGGGGTCGTCTTCTCCATATCCCGAATAATCTTCACCACCTCCTCCCTCTTCCCCTTGATCGCCCATGGCTGAGCACGCGACATGCCGGAGTGTTCAAAGTCAACGTTCTTGAGGGACGGGTGTGCGCCGTCGACGAGCTCCTGGATCATGAGGGTGCTCAGGAAGACGCCGTTGTTGGCGATGACCGTCTCGAGGTGCTTCAGCTTGCGCAGCTGGTCGATGATGTAGATGTTGTAAATGGGCTGGAGCTCTGGAGAGTTCCAGGACCAGGCTTTGGGGAGGTCGGACACGTAGATTGTGTTGGTCCAAGCCGAGGGGGGGTAGTTATCGTCGATGATGAGGAAGTCCTCTGCTAGTTGGATGCGGGAGATGTTGATGGTGCTGTGACTGTTAGCGTCTTGCTTGGGTTTGTTTTCTGAGGTATGTCAACTTACTTGAGGTACTGGCATCCCTGGATGGCGTGGCACAGGCCACCGAGTGGGATATCGCGAGAGAGTGCCCAGGCTTCGAGGAAGGGGTTCGGCTGAGGATGCTTCCTGTGCGGCATCCTCCTCCTTGTCGGCCTCCTCTCTGGCACGTGCAGCCTTGAATTTCCCTGGTAGAGGTCATGGTTTCTGAACTTCCACTCTCTCCACCCTGCCTCTGGCTGTCGGTCAAACTGCGCAACGTTTGCAAATCCACTGACATCCAGTACTCGCACCCTGTCGCCGTAGTGCTTCTGGTGGCTGACGGTATACGCGAACTGGGCAAAGCGGTAGGTGGATGCGAACAGAGGCGTGTGGTACATCAAGTTCGCCGCAGCCTCTGTGAAAGCCGAGTTGACTAGCATAAGCTCACGCAACTCCTTTTGCGAGAAGTCCTTGAAGATGAGACCTAAGACCTCCGTCGGTAGGTTGAGCAGCGTCGGCTTCGGTCCTTGCATCCTCCTCCGCGACCGGATGGACGATGTAACGGACCTCACCGACGCAGAAGACGGTCGGCGCTTCTGCCTAATCACCACGTTGACTCCCTCTCCCCGCGCACGCCTGGCCTGCATAGTCATCTCAGGTGGTATCAAGGACCTGATATGCTGCCTCTTCTCCAGCGCTCCGTCTTGTCCTATGCCACCCATCGGCGAACCAACAAGGCCTCTCGGCCGTGCAGGCCCGTTGCCATCGACCTGTGCGAGAACCGAGGCATGAGCGCGGAACTTGAGGTTCACAGACGAGGCTCGGTAGGGCGACGAGGCTGAGAAGACATGTCGTGGCCCGAAGGCGAGAGCGTTGGAGCGCTGCGATACCTGGAACGAGTCGTAATCTCTTCGGCCCCTGTTAATCATAATATGTTAATATTTGAATTCCTGTTGGTATTGTAGGAGAGGAAGATTGTAGGTGAGGGGGAAGACTTACATTTGATGTTTTGAAGAGTGAGGGGTTCGGACGCGTATGATGGTAATATGATGCTAGCCTTCCCGTTGTGGAATCGCCACGGCAAATCAGTTCTGGGGCTATGGCAGGAATGTCCGAAGGGGTCACGAGCACAGGTTCAAAGGCTAAATCTCAAGAGCTTGCAACAACAGTGTTTTCAACTATTCGCAGACTCTCTAAAGTAGGTAGCGATGAATGCTATGTGTGATGTTTATTTGGTGTGTGATGTGATGATGATGTGATGTAAGATAAAGCTGTTCTTTACTTTCTATGGTTTCTAGGAGTGAAGCTCCAGAGGTAGGGAACAAAGGTGCAGACAGGTTTATTATAGTATACTGGCAGGCGGCTATGCTCTTGTTGCACAAAGAGATACATATCTCATATTACGGAGCACGGTGACAATATGTACGAATACGTAGTTCATGCAGGAGTCTAGAGTAGCTATTAGAGTCGATCACATTACGACGGAAGTTACAACCATACAAACCAGTAAGTCAGTTAATGATCGACCCAGTTAACAGATAGAGCCCAAGCGGGTCCCCTGCCGCGACAATCACCCAGAGTCACCACAGTCACCCACAGTCCCCCACAAAATCCATAATTCATCCACTGACCATCCATCGGCCATCCACCATTACATCCACCGTCCACCCACTAATTCGTCCACCCCTCACGCCTCCTCACGCCTCCCTTTCACCCATGAACACGCCAATACTTGCTCTATTGGCTCTATTGATGCTGTATGGATGAAATCTTACATCAACTCCACACTTTCGATTGCTTTTGGAGGGGCTGTGCTGTACGCCTCCTGCTTCATAATGCGCGTGAACCAGTGAGTCAACGCCGATGGAGGATACGTACATACCACAGAGTCTGTGGTATGTACGGGATATACTGGATACCTCACTTTATACTATACTGTGTATAGTCTTTGTATTGTCAGTATTGTGGAGGCGTAGAGCATAAGTCCTGTTGCCTTGTCGCGTGACACAATAATGAAGAAAGAGGTTTGGGATCCAGGCCTGCTACAGACCTTGCAAATATTGTCTCCAATTCGTCATATGATGAACAAGTGACGGTATGCAATATCAATACCAGTACAGTAATTGTGCGCCTCCTTGACTGAACTCTGTACTGTATGGAGCATAACGTACGAGTCGATCATCGCATTATTGCATCTCATTCCACTCTTTCCTCACTTATCATGCTCAAATGTCTCAAACCCCCTTCTTCATCTGGTCTTCTCCTTTCTCCTCTCGTCCCCACCGCATTTTCCGTGGGGGATTGGGGGACTGAAAGCGGAACAGCCCGGTGCGGGTCGATCCAAAGCGAAAAAGAGAGTCGAACGCTGACAAGATGCGCTTGCAAGGGCCACCCTCGTTTGCCGTTGGCCCATTTTTACCTTTGTACTTGTAAAATCTGTAAATTCAATTTCCGACAAAGCTCTTGGGAGCAGTGAAAAAAGCCGGGATTATTTTCCTGACCTTGCCGCGTTCAGCTTAAAGGAGATGAATTTTGGGATTCCTGGGTCGATGGGGGAGATGATTGGGACCCGACGCTGTGGGCTTGAGAGGATACTTCCACGTGGGAAACGGAGCTGCTCCGATTGAAGTGTGTTGCTGGTTGACCGTGAACTCGGTTATGCCGTAGCTATTACTGTATCAAAAGGGGTTCGTCGCGGTGTGAGATGCGCCATGCAAAAACACTGTCGTGCATAACATAAGCGGCATCTCCGTACTCGAATATAAGTGGTACAGTATAAGAGCGGTATAAGTGCAGCATAAGTGCGAGTATAACCTCTGGATAAGTCAGTTGGGACTCTCTTGACCTTTGGGATAAATACAGTCTATTTTCAAGCATATATCCGAGTATAATTATAGCTGTACTTTTGTGAACTGACATAGTCCGATAGCGGGTGTCCATCTCCAGGAGCTCCCTCGGTTCTGGTATCCTCGGAGGAGCAAATCACTTATGATGGAACGCCAATATCAGAGCTACCGGGAGGTTTGAGCAGGTGAATCTATTTTTCATGAGGACTACGATTTCATAACGTTATAAACAAGCCGATAACCATCAAGAAATTCCGAAATCCAAGTATTGATCCGTCAAGTCTCGAAGAGCTTCCTCCATTGTGCTATTTCATATGCAACCATTCTTGAAATGATGGCACAAAGCGCCACAATGATCAATAGATGAAATACCAGATACATCAAATTGTATAGAAAGTCACCACACTTCTGACAACATTTTATAAACCGAGGCTGGTGGGGACCGTCTGCTTCTCGGAGTGGATTTGCTGGCCACGCTGCCTCTATATCCGAAAAAAAGTTGGGTGGTAGTGGCGGGAGTATTCTGTCGATGAGCGGAGTTCCTTCGTTTGCTTCAGCTTGCATCTTTCTGTCTTCGTTTATCGGCAAGTAGGGTTCTGAATGACGGCTCTTCCAAGTGAAGTGCATATTAGAGAGAGAATCTAGAGGATTTGAAGTTTGTGCTCGTTGTACACAGGCGGTAGTGTTTGTTGAAAACGGAAGGGGGCGTTGGAAATTCCAACGCCCCCAACACTCCTTCGGTTTTTAACAAACACAACTATGAATAATGGCGTGGTTCTTCCTCAGCTGAGGAAACCATGCCACTATTCGCAGCTACGTAAATCACGTGATATGGTCCGTTGCCCGGTCAGCGTATTTACAGTGGAGAATAGTCCCTGTGTCGTCTTGGCCAATCATTCCCCTCAGACCACCACGTCGCGGACCTCGATATTGCACGCGATAATTTTGTCCCCCCAAACGTATAGTTTTGTTACCCAAATAGCGACAACCCTTTGGCCATGAAGAGGAGAGCGAATACGTTATAGCCCAGCATTGAATCTATCGTAGCTCCATTCTCGCCCGACGACTACGCGCCGCCCGCCATGGCAACCGCGTCCCCAACACCACTGGGCTCAAGCCACTTCGGCAATCAGCAGATGCGACGACCATCATCGAGACAAGCACTGCGCCAGGTCCCAGCACGACCAACTTTTTCACGAAGGGAAGCTGCACCAAGCATGAATCCCGCAGAACCAGCAACGACTAAGACGCGCCGCTTCTCCGACCATGATAGCTCTGATGACGACCTGCCCGTCCCCATGAAGTTCAGTGCCCTCACAAATGCGTTGCTGAACGACGAAGCATCAATGCTCGGCTCTGCATCCCCGATTGTTGCATCCAACGAACCCAATCTCTCAGGCTCAACGGCTGTTGCGCCTAGACATGCATATCCCGAGCAGCCCGCACCCGACCAGATGTCGCGGGAGCGCACAGCTTCCCCAGCGATGGTATCGCGCACGCACAGCCCGTATCCACGCCGGGTGGTTCGGTTAAGCGGGACTCCTGGTTCAGCATCCCTCCGGAGGACGACAAGCTTGTCAAACTCTGTGAGAGCGCCGAGTGAGCAGGTACAGTCGAGACCGGGGAGCCCGCTGGACTTGAGCACGCCGGCGCCGTATCCGAGGACTGTAAGGATACCAATTACGGCATCTTCGAATCATGGATCGTCGTTTGGATCTAGTGGACGTGCGTCGAATCGTATTGGATCGGCGTCAAGAGCTGCTACCAATGAACCGGAAGAGATGGAAGACCCGGCTACGGTTGCGAGGCCGTATAATGCTACTAGCATAGGCAGCGTTACGAGGTATGGCACTTCAACTGCCAACCGTACGAGGTACGGGGAAGAGGCAGGAATGCAAAGTTCTATGAGAGTAAAGCGCCTTGGAAAGGCTGGAAGCTTCCTAAGCGGTCCTGCACGACGAGGCAAGAGGAGGCAAAGTGAAGAGGAGCAAGGCCCTGGCCAGGACGCAGAGGGCGCCGAATCCGCATACTCTAGCCAGGAACGTCAAAGCCAAGAGCCAGAAAGTCAATCAACAGAAAAGCACGATTCTGGAAGCGGGGAGGCGGCGTCAAGCCAGGAATCGGCGGCACCACAGTCGTCGTTTTATTCGGCTTCGCAGTACCGGGACTTTGCGTCTGGCAGTCCCATGAGTGGAAGGGAAGCATTGAAAGCGCGAACCTCTCCACCAATGCCTGTCTTCAACCGCCCAGCAGAGCCCGTTGTTGAGCAAGCCAGGCCTGCGCCATCTGAGAATGTCCAACCCGCCCAGCCCGCACAACCGGTCTTCAAGCTTCCTGCACCAAGGCCGGAGTTGCCATCGAACCGTGACCAAGAAAATGAGGCACCTCCCACCTTCAAGCGCAACAAGGCGCCGTCGGTTCTACTTGATAAGATCGACAAGGTTCCTTTGCGCCCACAAAGCACAGAACTGAGTGGCATGCGCACTGTCTCTCCAGTCCGTCAGCCGCTAGCCGCACGATCGCAGAACACCCCTCGCCGGCCCGCCCCGCCGCCACCTAAGATGTCGCTTCTGGAAACCGCAACTGCCACGGCAGGCGCGGCGACCACGTCGCATTCGTCCAAGAAGCGGAATAATATCAGAGTTAATGGCAAGAGCTATACGCGCCTGGAGATTCTGGGTCGCGGTGGTAGCAGTAAGGTGTGGAGGGTAATGGCAGAGAACGGGAAGATCTATGCTTTAAAACGAGTTAGTCTGGAGGATGCAGATGAGACTGCTGTGAGAGGCTACAAGGGCGAGATCGATCTGTTGAAGAAACTGGAAGGAAATGACCGTGTGGTAACGATATTGGATTATGAGATGAACAACGAGAAGCAGATGCTGAGTGTGGTAAGTTCCCCCTGTTATCTTTTTACAAACACATTTATCTAACCACCATCGCAGCTCATGGAGATGGGCGAGCTCGACTTCAACCGCATCCTCAGCCTCCGCTACAACACCGAAGACGCCGTCTTCGACCCCTCCTTCACGCGCTACTACTGGCGCGAGATGCTCGTCTGCATCGCCGCCGTCCACTCCCACGACATCGTGCACTCTGACCTCAAGCCCGCCAACTTCGTGCTCGTCAAGGGCCTGCTGAAACTCATCGACTTCGGCATCGCAAATGCCATCGAGACCGATGAGACAGTCAACGTCCACCGCGATAACCAGGTCGGAACGCCTAATTACATGAGTCCAGAGAGTCTTATGGATTCCAGCGAGCTCCCTGAGAACAAAGTCCCCGGAGCTATGCGCGGCCACGACCGCGGGCCCAGAGTCATGAAGTTGGGCAAGCCGAGCGATATCTGGAGCTTAGGTTGTATCCTGTACCAGATGACGTACGGGCGTCAACCATTCGCTCACATCTCCAACCAACTCAGTCGCTGCCGCGCAATTATCGACTGGAACTACGCCATCGAGTTCCCTGCGCGGGGCCTCGGGGGGGTGACGCTGCCGCACTCGCTGATTAGACTCCTCAAGAAGTGTTTGGAGAGGGATCAGCATAAGCGGCCTACGGCTGCGGAGTTGCTGAGTGAGACGGATGAGTTTTTACATCCGCGGGAGCTGCCGGAGGGGGCGCTGCCGATGACGGAGGAGTTGTTGGGGAGGATATTGTGTAGTGTTGTGGGGAAGTGTAAGGGGAGAGAGGTGGGGGATGCGGAGGTGATGAATGTCTGGGCCGGAGCGTATTTTGAGAGTTTGAGGAAGAATTTGGGGGCGTAGGAAAGAGTCTTGGGGGGAAGAGAAAGGAGGAGGTGTGACGATTATTATATTTAATGTGTGGGAGTATTGTGGAGGAGATTCTGTTTGTGGGAGTATGGGTAAAAAGGGGCGTTGTGTTTCAATTTGGAAAGGGGAGTACGAGCGTACATGAAGCGTCGTGCAGGGAACTCGAAGCTGGAGTTGGCACCCCTTTTGATAGCGGATTTTTTATACCCTTCGAAATTTTATATATGTTCTTCAGAGTCGTAACATGATGCTTTATACGTTGTAACAAGTGTCTTTGTGTCGGCTATCGTTGGGAGGTGGCATAGTCACATATTACTCGGTCTTGGGCACGCGCAACCGGTCGTGGGTGCAGGACTCTGCAGTGAGGTATTGGGTATATATTCGTGATTCAATTACTTATTAGTGACGATGGCGATCAGCTCTATCTCTCTCCCTTTCGCTACTCCTATGCTTGTGTCTATGTCTATGCCTCCGCCTTTCCCGACTCCTCTCCCGATCTCGACTCCTATCCCGATGTGACCTCCGCCTTGACTCACCATGGCTAGACTTCCTATCATCGCGATGTCTGCTTTTCGCCCTCTCCTCAGGCTTATTGAGAGAGAAACCATCGAGTTCATCATCCGGGTCACCGCGCCTCTTGTGCTTGCTAGCCCTCTCCATCTCCATCATCTCCCTATCCCGCTCCTCCTGCCACGCCTTCCTCTCCTTCGCCACCTGCCTCACCTTGGCCGCCCCCTGCTTCATAGCAGCCAACGGATCATTCGACACAATCCTCTTCTCCTCCCTCTCCTTCCTCCTCGGATCCTCATTCCCCCAAACATCCTTACTCGGCACCTCAAGCGGCTCGTCAACAGCAAGGCCGGCCTTGCCGTTGGAATACCAGGGTTTCTCTAGCCCTTTCTTAAATCCGGCTGCATCGGAGAACTTAACAGTGTAGTTATCTGCGTACTCTTTCTTTCGCTTCGCTAGCTCCTTCTCGGCATGGGCTTTCTTCGTGTCGTCCTCTTTGGGCGCTTTGGGCCGCTCCGAGGGAAAGAGATCAAGGTGTCCAGACTCATCTAGTAGGGGCGCCTCAGTAGTCGGTTTCCGCAATACAACCTGTGTCTCCCCACCCGCTGACATCTTCTGCTCCTTCGCGACCCTCATCTCGAAATCCGTGTCATCTTCTCCCGCCCTCTTCCTCTTCTTCCTGTCCCTCGCATGCCCGCGCTGTCGCGGCTCCCGTTCAGATTCATCGTGCGCTTCTGCGTCTTTGATTTCTAGCGGAGGCGGAGTCTCGCCGCGGAGTATAGCTATTCGGCGCGCGGCGTCGATGTCTTGCATGCGCTGCTCCTCGGCCTCTTCTTTGGCTTGCGCGATAGCCTCGTCGCGCTTGACTTTCTCGATGTTATCGGCATTATAGACGTTCCACGATTTCTTGCCTAATAAATGTCTATCTTCCCATCAGTTCCCATCCAAGCAGTGACCCAAGGGATATTTAGTTTACTCACAAAGGCATTATAGGCAGCGACAGCTCGTGGCTGGAGAGTTGCACAAAGGTCGTGCCGTCGAGGCTCAAGTGGGGACGAGGCTGAGAGTATGATCCCGCCAAGACATTAGAGGGGCTAGAGGCGACACCGACATAAAACCCGCCCACCAGGTGCACAGACCCAAGGTTACTGAATGCTGATGCCGAAGCTCCAATCGTCTCTTGGGACAGAGCAAGCAATCGCAATAGAATCGGAGTACACCACTTCCAAGGGAGCTTCATATTTTAAGCCATAAAGTGATAAAGAAGGACATTTTGGATTTATTGCCGTCGGACGACACCGTTGTTCTTTATAATCAAGCTTGATCCACTCCAAGGCAGCTACGTAAGAGGAGACACGAGCATCAGGACAGGTCGTCACCATCGTTAGGACACATTTCAGACTTAGCTGAGCCAATACAACATATATCTTCCATAAGTGAGTCATTGGCATATATCTATTGATTTCTTTTCCTTTCGACGACAATTCGGCTAAACGGTGTCATCATAGTCCTGAACTCGACAGCTCCAGCATAGCTACGACCCACCATGTTCAACAGAGACAACCTCTTTGGAAAAGCTCCCAACGCTGGCAGAGAGCAGCGACCGCCCAGCAACCCCCAGAGGAACAGCCCTCACGACACACAGATGGGCGGATACGACGACCCCCGAGCTCAACAATACGGCGGAGGCGGCGGCCAGCGCGGCCCGCCACCACCAGGGTACCCGCAACAAAACCGCGGGATGCCGCAGAGGACTGCAGTTGGACGAAATGCTGGCATCTCGAAGCAGCTGCAGCTCGGAAAGGTCGAGGATAAGAATACGCAGGACAGATATGTATTTGGAAACATGTAAGATATATCTCCGTAGTACGACTATGACGGAGCTCGTGCTGACTGGGTGTTTAGAACGGCGGTGTCGCCCCAGGACTTCCCTCCTAGCCAGGATGGAGGCGATTTATATATCCTCGTCAACCGCAGCCATGTTGTCACCGCGAGGCCTACACCCGGTTTCCCACCGGGACTAATCGGATTAACTGGCCCGCAGCGGTCATGGTGTGGGATCAGTCTCACAGAGACCGTCTTGGCTGAGCTCTACGATCCGTTTGGTGAGCAAGGAGGACAAAGTTACTTGGCTGGAATGGATGTCGAGATTGGGTTTGCGGCGAGAAAGACGACGGAAACTCCATATGATCAAGATATGCTCGAAGCTTACTTCAACAAGCTATTCGCGAACCAAGTCTTCGCCCCCGGACAGCAGTTGGTGATGGACCACAAGGGTATTGTGCTCAGCCTTAAAGTCAAGACGGTGCAGCTCGGCAGCCTTGGAATGGAGAAGCCCACGGCGTCCTCAGGACAGGTGGTGTCGAACCCTCAGGCCCGCGGTATTCTGACAAACCAAACCATTCTCACATTCTACAAGGATGCGGCCTCACCGATTAAGCTGAAGGCATCTGCAAAGAAGCCACCGGCAAACTCTATCATTGCGCCAGACTTCAAGTTTGAGGACATGGGAATTGGTGGGTTGGACACTGAGTTCGGCGCCATCTTCAGGAGAGCTTTCGCCTCCCGTATTTTCCCCCAGGGCCTGATTGAGAAGTTGGGTATCCAGCACGTGAAGGGTATTCTTCTATATGGACCCCCTGGAACCGGAAAGACTCTGATCGCCCGACAAATCGGCAAGATGTTCAACTCCCGGGAGCCAAAGGTCATCAACGGTCCTGAGGTCTTGAATAAATTCGTCGGTCAATCAGAAGAGAATATCCGGAACCTCTTTGCTGATGCTGAGAAAGAATACAAGGAGAGAGGCGACGAGAGTGAGCTTCATATTATCATTTTCGACGAACTTGATGCCGTATGCAAGCAGAGAGGCGCCGGTGGTGGTGGCGGCACTGGTGTGGGCGACAGTGTTGTCAACCAGTTGCTCGCGAAGCTTGATGGTGTTGACCAGCTCAACAACATTATCCTGATTGGTATGACCAACCGAATGGATATGATTGATGACGCTCTACTTCGTCCTGGACGTCTCGAGGTTCACATGGAGATTTCTCTACCTGATGAATCGGGCAGACAGGATATTCTCAACATCCACACGATGAAGATGCGCGATAATAAAGTTATGGACAACGATGTCAACCTGGCCGAGCTTGCTGCCCTCACCAAGAACTTTTCGGGTGCTGAAATCAGTGGACTTGTCAAGTCGGCTTCCTCGTTCGCCTTCAACCGCCACGTCAAGGTCGGCACTGTCGCCGGTGTCAGCGACGACATCGAAAACATGAAGGTCAACCGTAACGATTTCATGAGTGCGCTGAACGAAGTAAAGCCAGCATTTGGTGTCTCGGAGGAAGAGCTCAGCACAGCTGTTCGCGGAGGTATTCTGCGGTACAGCCCACACGTTGACTACATTCTCCAAGACGGCGAGCTCTTCGTGAACCAGGTCCGCAACTCCGCCTCGGAGCCCCTCCTCTCGGTCCTCCTCCACGGCCCATCAGGCTCCGGCAAGACCGCCCTGGCAGCCAAGATCGCCATGGAATCCGACTTCCCCTTCATCAAGCTCATCTCCCCCGAGAACATGATCGGCTTCAACGAAATGGCCAAGATCAACTATCTCAACAAGGTCTTCACCGATGCCTACAAGTCGCCCCAGAACATTGTGATTGTCGATAACATCGAGCGCATCGTCGACTGGGTGCCCATCGGCCCCCGCTTCTCCAACCTCGTCTTGCAGACCCTCATGGTCTTGCTAACCAAGCAACCACCCAAGGTAAGCCCGAACCCCCTACCCCCTACACACCAAAATCACTGCTAACACACCACCAGGGCCGCCGTCTCCTAATCATCGGCACCACAACCCAGCGCTCCATCCTCCACCAGCTCGATCTCGCCGCGAGCTTCGACCGCGAGATGGCCGTACCGAACGTGAACACGCTCGAGGAGCTCGAGAAAATCTGTCAAGAGACCCGTGCCTTCGACTCGCCAAATGAGCTGCAGCAGAGTCTGGATGTGCTACGCGACACCTGCGGCAATAGCGCGGTAGGCGTGGGGATCAAGCGTGTGTTGCTTGGTATTGAGACTGCGAGACAGACGACGGGTATGGAGAGGGTGAATAGGTTTGCGGAGGTGATCTCGAGCATGAGGGCGAGTGGGACGATTGAGGAATGATAATGAGGGGTAATGACAGGATATGTGTTCAACTAGCGCGTGGACGTTGGGAGATCAAAGATTGGGAGATGGATAGTGCTGTAGACAAAAATTATCAGGATAGACTCCAGAACGCTAAAATTTACCGTCATTCATTCACACATGTGCAGCTGACTTTTGGGATACACGTCATAGAAGGCATTCTCAAATATATTGACTTGATTAATGTATTCGCTAGGGTATATTGTGCGTGCTGGCAGTCATTAAGATATATTCCAGATCATAAACATGCTTCCCTACTCCAAGTCCATCCACCCATATCCAAGTGACCAACGCCACGACGATAACGATGCACCTACTCCTTTTGATTAACGCTCCCCTTGCACCTTCCTCCGCTAAGTATCAACAGAAATCATACGCCCAAACAATTTCATTTACACGTTACGCTCAAAATGCAATCCACAAATAGATCCAATATGTTCGGTAAGCACAACCGTTCAAACCAACCTCTCCGCACGGCTTCTGATCTCCGTTGGGCTCAGACCCGCAATCCACAGACACCTATCTGTCAGCCCCGGCACAGTCTGGAACTTGTACCCTGTGCTGCTTTCAAGGTACCTGCTGAATAGTTGTACAACCGTTGCCTGGGCGCGGCACTTGCTGACATTGATGAGGGGAGGGTCTGTCGGAGTGCTGGCAATGTAACTCGGCATGTCCTTCAGTACCGTCAAATCCTTTGCGTAGATCACAACCAATGGTATGCAGGCGCGCTTGCCGAGAACCGATTCCATTTCATCGCGCAGGCGGCGGAAATTGTTGGCTGGTTGGATCAACTCTTCGAATTCGCGGAGGGATTGAACCTCGGCTGCTGGTACATGTTTCCAAGTCTCGTGTAGTTCTACAATCACTGGGTTGCTGACAGCGACAGTAAGCTGGAAGAGCGTAGCGTAGTTACCCATCTGGCGGCAGTGCCTGGCGATCTCAATGAGCTTTGCGATTGTCCTGGCTCGCTCGTTGATGTCTTGAGTAAGGATAACCTGGGAGATGGCCCACTGCGTCATGATGCTGCTACGTGCTCCACAGATTTCAATGCCATGGCTGACTGTATCGTCTTCTTCCATCTGTTGGAGGATTTGGAGAAACTTTGGCCATGACTGACATGCCGATGCCGCTTCGTGAGACCATTTCATCTCGAGGAGCTCTCTAAAATGAATTTCGCCCAATGCTTCCTTCTCAATGAGGGTAAATTGCTCGGCCACAAGACTTGAGTCAAAGTGGAGTATAAACGGCATATGCTCTTCACTGTACAATGGCCCAGTAGATATAGCCTCGTTAATATTTTGCCTTTGTTGTGTCTCCAGTTGGTCGTCGCTGTACCATGACCTCATGGCGATATCTTTGCGGCCATCCCCGTATGTTGGTGTAATATCTGGGGTTGGAGGGAACTGGCCTTGGTATTGGCCTCCGTTGGGGGACATCAATAATGCTTGCTCCATCGTCATCGACGGCTCTTTCGACTCTTTAGTAGTTGGAGGAATTTCTATTTCGGAAATTATTGCTCCAGGATGAACAGGTGGATATGTCTTGGTGGCATTATTTCCGACGAAGTCGTTAGTTGTAACTTCTTCAGACGACATTTCAGATGACAAGTCGCTGTGATTGTCATCGTAATCATCATAGTTGTCGGCATCGTTCTCATTGCCAAGCTGAAGAAACGATTCGTTTGTACTCATATGACTTGGAAGAATATCTCCAGGTGGTTGTTGGTTTACACCCTCCGTCTTATCAGCGGTATCAACTGGAGTCTCCGACCTTTTTATTCCATTGTGGCTAATCGTATCTCTATCCTGGCTGGGATCGCGGAGTATGGACGTATTCCTCCAGTTTCGGCTTTCTTCATCGTCGGAATCATATCGAGATCCGTCGCGCTGCAAAAGAGGTATTGAATTCTGTGACTCCCGATAAATATGGGGTACCTCTGGTACAGGAGGCTGATAGACGGTGGGCTGAAGCTCATACTGTGAATCAAAGGAGCTGCGTTGTTCAGATTGGCCAGCCTCAGATGATCCACCACCGCCTAATATTGCCTTCTCGACAATGTGCGTACGCCTACGTTGACGATTCTCTGCCTCGGTACGTTGGTCGGCATTGATATCAGTGTGTTGAGGTGGTGGCGGAATAAATGTTGGAGACAAGCTTTGGGACGAGATGTCAGACTTCCTCTTCTCATACCTTCCCTCCAGTTTGAGTAGGGCAGCTTCAACTCCGCCGTCGTCATCCATGTCGTCAGGGATTTGGGCCAATTTTGCAGCTTCGGCTTGAAACGAAGGCCGCAGGGCTGGTTTGGACGAGGTGCTCAACAAAGAAATTCTCGGTTTTGTGGTCCCCTCAGGATCGGCGAGAGCCCCGACGGAGAACGTCCGCGTATTGTTCTCATTTGCAGCATTGGCATAGCGCGTGGAACCTCCACCCAGTAGGTATGAGCTTCGTAAAGAATCGGAATAAGTGGTAAGAGATCCTGATGAACGATGACGCCTAAGTGGTAGGTCGCCAATGTTTTGGGCGGCGCGGAGGTCACCACCGGGTCGTCGCCGGAGGACACGATTACCAGGCGCATGCGTTGATCCAACCGAGAGTCGGTCTACAGAGTCAGAAATTGAAGAAGCATCAAAACTTCGCTCAGTCATCTGGTTCGTAACGCCACTGTGGAAGGAAGCTATCCGTCTTAGCGATGTTGATCGACGGGCTCTAGGCCGTTTAGCACGAGAGTGCATTCTTGGGTTGTCCAATGGTCTGAATAACGGGCGTGAATCTAAATCGCCCGGTGGGCTGAGCGTGTCGAGGGTCAGTGATGGTGCCTGTGCAACAGGTGAGCCACCATAATTTCCCAGGATGTGCGACGAGCGCCTGGGAGATCCTAGGAATATCTCAGGTGGTGTGACTGGCGGAGTGGGAGCAACTGATCGATTGTTGAAGCTGTCTGTGAATGCATCCGTAGACGGGTGGCTGGGGAGAGCCCCGGACATCATGGCAATATCGCGAGGCGCGTAACTGTCCTTACCATCATCCAAGAGGAAACTCGTATGTTGAGCTTGCTCGGCCTCTTCATTATCAGGGAGGAGAAAGCTAGTATTCTCTCGGGGTTGGGACGAGTCATGATGTCCAGGCACAAGCCCAGATAAAGATGTCGAACATGCTGTAAGAGTTGCCTTGTCCAAGGATCGCCTTAAAAAGTCACTCCCAGCGTTAACATTGATCCTCCGTACCCAGGGCTCAGGGCTTTCGTTCGCTTTTGCTGCGTTAACTTTATGTTGCTCGATGGCTTTTCCAAAATCCGATTCAACAAACTTGCTGAGTATATCAGGTCTCATAGTAACTGGCTTCGGTGGGGTTTGTAAAGGTGCTTGCTCGGTGCCAGTTCCACCTAGCCCGAGACTAGCCAGTTCAATATCATCAACCGGCAGTGTTAACCCCGGGAATCCAAGTGTTAACGGTGATCTTGGCATTGGCACTTGCTCAGGCTTGGTGTCGGCCCTAGTACTGACTGCGCGGCGGACAGTGCCAAACATTCTCTTCATACCGAGGCCTTGTTGGTTGGTATCTTGCTTTTGGGCCCCGGCCTTCTTGTTTGGAAGAGAAATGGGCCGGTTCTCAGATGGATCAGAGGTTGGAAGGTACACGTGGCCTGGGGGGAAGACGAGGCCCCTGACGAGGCTACCTGCAAATCTATCAACCAATGTCAAGCCTTGCTCGCCATTTGCAGCGTCTTCGGGCTCGGCCTCTAGGGGCCTCTCTGGTCGAGACGAGTTCGAAACGCTGCGATGGCGCTGGAAGCCTTGTCCTGGACGATACGACTTTGGCCTGAGTGCCTTTGGTGTGTGTGCAACTGGGAGGGAAGTGCCACTTTGAGATGCTGCTGTGACTGGATGAGCCCCCATTGCCGCTCCAGCAGTAAACTGGCCCGTCTTTGATAGAGGTGGGATAGAGCATGACAAAGCTTCCACGCTGGTGATGCTGCGTGGGGAGAGTGGCTCAGGATACGGCAACTGAGTCCTGTTCCCACGCGGTAAAGACGTCTGCTGGAGTTGAGCCTTGTTGAACTCTATAGGAAACTCCGGAGGGACAGATGCAAAGAATCTATTATTCGACTGCGCCGGGAAATCGTGCAATAGGTCGAGATCAACCATAGGTGATTTTGATAACACGGGGTCTTCGAGATCCTGGCCAGGTGCCTGCGACAGTAACAGGTCGTCCCAGAATTTGGGTGTAAGTTGTGGATTTCTGGACCCAGCAATGCCACCGGGAGCGATGGGCACCAGTGCATCCAGGTCATATGCGAATTCAGGGCCATCCCAGTACACAGCACAAGAATCCCTCCAAAGCCTCTTAATATTTGACAGGATATCGTTTGTCGTCTTGCTGTCGGTCCTAAGCAACGCTTGCTTCTTAACCATTGTATTCACCAGGCCGCAGAATTGAACGCGTAGATCGTAATCGAGTACGAAATCGTCTGCGAAAAAGTTCACCAGCCAATGTCGAATAACTGTGAAGCATCTAACAGTAACGACCAAGCCATCAAAAGCCCTATCAATGCCCCACTCTAACCTTGCCATTACCAGTACAAGAAGGTCGGACCCAGAGATGTATGAACGGTACGTTATAAAAAAGCTTGCAACCAGCTCATAGGAAAGCTCTTGCGTCACCTCGGCCACGAGACGCGCAGGAGTTGCAGCAGTGATCAAATCGGTTTCCGGCATTCGTCTAATAACTGAGCGGTCTTCACATCGCGGTGGATAAGTCAAGGCATCATACATCTCTGGCACGATTTGACCTTTGGGCATGATGTTTGGAGAGGTTCGTAGTAGTCCAGTGGGAGGCAGTCGAAGCTCATAAGTCGACTCCACGTCACCCGGATGAGACACAACCGATTGCCTTATTGAATGGGACCTTCGCGGGCCGTTAGAGCGTCGAATCCGTGATAAGATGTCAGCGTCTCTCTGAGAAACAAAGCTAGACCGATACTCCACTTCGGTCGGAGCATATGACGATCCTCGCATAAACGGCGTTCCTCTATTACTGAAACGTGGGGTTCCAAGTTTATACGACGGGATTGGAACCTCGAGAGTAGGAGTGCGGTGGTGGCCCCCGGACGTCTTTGGCCTTCTTCCATCGGCAGTAGGTCGCTCAATAACAACCTTGAATGCTCCAAATTCGGAATCTTGTATGGCAGATCGCTGCTCATCCACTGTAGAGTATGAGTGTGTTCTTCGATGACGGCTAGTGGACGACTTCCCCGCCGTCGATTTGGTGTCATAGTCGGCGGGCGTTATTGACGAATCAGTGGTCAACATCGTGTCTCTGAACGACCCTCCCCTCTCTCTTCTGACAAACGCTGCATCCAATCCAGCTGTATTTGGAGAAGAGTTTGGAAATGGAAATGCGGGTTGTGGATATCGCTGGTGAGCAGGTCGTATTTGGGGTCTGGTACTGGTTAGCTTGGACCCTGAATCGGTGGAAGACCCGTATGTTTGTCAACAAGCCGATAACGCGCATCCGCCGAGCAGGAAACGCACAATCGGCGAGCAGAAACCATTGCGGGCGCTCAGGAAAAGGCATGTTATGGTCCAGACAGCTACATACCTCATGTATATCCTCCCATTATTGCCAACCTTGGAGATTGTAAACTGTTTCCCTCCTATCACAGCGTTGGCATTCTCAGCGCTGCCATCCCTCTTCACTTCTCCAAATGATCCATTCGAGCGAATGGGCGAAATCGGCGTCTCAAACGCGTCCTCGTTGAATCGCTTCATCCTGCTGCTCTCTTCGAACATGTCTCCCTCTCCCATCGTCACACCCGATCTCGCAAACGGCTGAGCGGGGAAGCTTGTCACATTCTTGACTTCTTCAGCCGACGTCGTAACTCGTAGGGCCTTCGTCGGTGACCTCCTCTGAGCCAGTCGATCAAGCTGTCGCTGTCGTAGGCCTTCCGCCATCATCGTGCCGGACCCCGACTGGGCTATGGGGAAAGGAGCAGGGGCCTCCCCCATGGCCGCGAACCTTGCAGGCTCTGCTTCAACTGTGGTGATCCTCGTCCGAGTCTATGATGCATTGAGCATTACGGGCAGGTTATAAAAACGACATTTCAAAGAGTGCGAGTTCCAAAAACCTCGCAGTACAATAAATCATACCAAGTGGACGCGAGAGCTTGGTAAGAGGAATCGTCGGGGGAGGCAGGAAAGTGCTCGGGTTACCGAGAGGTCCTAGCGCAGATGGCTGGTCATGTTGGTTGCTTTGACCCCTTGGCATCAACTCATTCCCGCAGCTACTCATGCGCAACTTTAATATGCCGGCGTGGCAGATTGGACGGTTTGGGCATGATTATATAGATTAATCAAATTCCGCATTGAAGTTCCATATCTTGAAGTCGGGATTCCAAATACTCAAAATGCAAAATGATTCTGTTTTGAGGTTCCATGTCGTGAAATCGTGCCTTCTCACGCTCAAAATACATGGTGATCAACAAATGAAGAATCCTGGAGAGGCTCTCCAATGTTGGATTTCGTGATCAGTCACTCCACTCCAAAGTTTGAGAAGAAAGGGTTTATTTTGCTTTATTAAGATGTCAGCACCAGGATTTCTCGTAGTGGACATGGGGATTCGTGATGCTCAAAATCCACAATGATCCTCCAACAAATGAAGATGCCGGGAGAGGCTCTTCAATATGGATTTTCGTGATCAGTCACGCACTGCAAAGTTTTGAGAAGAAAGAGTTTCTTTTCTCATCGTGAAGTCAGGCTTCCTGGTGCTCAAAATACAAGATGCTGATCAGTAAATGGTGAAGACGAGAGAGGCTCTCCATTGTGGATTTTCATGGTCAGTCACTGCAATGTAAAGTTTGAGAAGAAAGAATTTATTTTACTTTCTATTAGCCCCGGAATCTCCCATCGTGGGCGTCGCCATGGTATTATAAAAAACAAAAAACAAACAAGAGGCTCCAACAGACGAACTCCACCGCAATGCCACCGATTTATGCTTCCCATGCGCCCAAACACCAGACAAAATCCCACAAAGCCACCGGCGCCGCAGCGCAAAATCCCACATCTCCGTGCCCATGCCCATGCCTATAAGCCACCCGGCGCCGCAGCGCGAACTCCCACACCCCCATTATCCTCCACCGTTCCATAAGCCCCCAGCGCCGTAGCGCGAAATCCAACATCCACCGCAATCCACCGTCCACCGCGCAAACACCAGAACCGAAAGTCGAATCGCCGCGTGCCTGACCGCACCGCACCACACCGAACCACACCCGCACAATCCATACCCACCTTCCGGCTGCCACCGAATTCCAAGAACCAAAAGAGCTCATACCAACCAGCCGACGCGCCAAGCCAGGAAACCATCGGAGTCAGAGCATCACTTTCTGACCCACCCGGACAACCCAGCAAGACTCATGCCAACTGACCAGCGGAACGCCCAGTCAGAACCGAGAAAACAGCAGCGGGGGAACCGGAAACAACAAGAGGACACCGTGGAGCCTGGGAATAACTTCCAGGTCTCTCACCAAACCAAGGGACGGAGGGGACCAGGCGGGTGACGATCAAGATGACACCCCGACAAGACCCATATCGGGTCCAGCCGACGAACATCCAGCCAGGATGCCATCCATCATCTCGTCGGGGATTGCCTCGACCATGGCCATCACGTCGTCGGAAATGGCGAATTTGGCGGCGGCGTCGTTGTCGCGGCTGTCGGAAGCCGATGGGTGCGGGATGCCAATGAGGGCCTCGAGATCGTCGCGAGAAATCGTGTCGACGATCGAGGCGATGTCCACGTCAGTGGTGTCGGCGTCGGTGACGGCAAACAGTGCCTTTAACTCGTGACTCGGGATTGAGTCAACGAGAGCACCGACGTCGACGTCGACTCCACTGACGACTGCATTGGCGGCGGGGGTTGCGGTGGTTTCGGGGGTGTCGGTGGGTGTCTCATCCTCCTCCGAGTAGTCGTCGGAGTCCGAGAAGTAGTTCACGCCGTAGACGATCCCAACCGTCCCTTTCGGGAGGTGGGTGCCTGGGTCCATCTCCAGGCCAGCCCATTCCGGCACGATGCGCCTCGGTTTCTTTCCGCCGCGTCTGGGCACAGGGCCCTTGGCGGGGTCGTAGATGATTTTGGGGGCGGTCGTGGTGGCGGCGGCGGCAGGGGTCTCAAGCTCGCTGGTGGCCGTGATGGGGACGGGCGTGGGCGTGGCGGAGGAGGGTCTCTCACGCTCCCTGGTGGCAGTCTTGGGGGCGGTCTTGGGCGCGGCGGGGGAAGAGCCTTCGCCGGCCTCTTCGGAGATTGTTGGGATCCGGGGAAGCGATGCGCATCGTGGGGCTCTGGCCGCAGATGCTCTTCTCATGGGGGATCTCCCCGCCCTCTCCTGGGTGGACCTCCCAGCAGGCCCACCCGTGCCCTTGGGGCCTCGTGCGCGCTTCCCTTCGGCGGCGGCGATCAGTGCGAGCCTCTCCTGTCTGAGGTCCTCGGCGCGACGTTTGTCATTCTCGGTCTTTCCCTTGGCCACAAGCTCCATCTCCCGCGCGCGCTTTTCCAGTTCTTTTTGTTTGAGAAGCTGGAGGCCCATCTGGAAGTCATCTTCATTGATTCCTCGGACGCGGCGATCTTCGAGTCGGGCTTTGATAATCTCGTCGCGCTGCTTGATCTTCCAGCTCTTCTTGTGACGCTGTAATTCTTCTGGCAGCTTATGAAATGGCATGCCTTGGAATGAAACGGGGAGGTGTGCGTCTGCTGCGCCAGTGTAGTCGGGGACGGATCGTGCCGTGATCTTTGCGCGGCGTCGAACACGTGGAAGGGGAAGTGGTCCGCCATCGCCTCGGTCGATTGGCTCGCCGGTGTCGCTCTCGAATTCATCGTCGGAGTACGGGTCGGACGGAGACGGGTGACGGTATGTTCGGCCAGTCGTGCTGGCCTTCTTGTCGAATCTGTACTTTCCAAGTACGCCAACGAGCTCGTCGGGGTTCGGGACTGTGTCGCGGTGGTCGTTGAACCAACCAAGCGCGGTCGTCATTGCTGTCAGGATATTAGCATCAAGGATTGGCATCCGGACAAGCTTCCGGCCACGCTCCACATCGGGGCCGGGGAGATCGGGCGCCGCCGACGAAGAAGGAGAAGGGATGGGGTCCACCGAGGGAGAGACAGGGGCAGACACGAAAGGAGAGACAAAACGAGACACGAAACGAGACACAGTAGCGGGCGCCGCCGCCAAAGAAGAAGAAGAAGATGGAGGGGATTGAGAAATGGGCTGTGCCGTACGTTTACCCTTGCGCTGTGATGAAATGTCAGTGAATGTACAACAAAGAACAAAAACATTGGAAACTTACGTCTTGCTTCGGCTCGTCGCTCTTTTCCTCCACCACCAACATACCACGGTTACCCTCTTCCCACCCGACGTAGCGAGTGGAAGGATTGTAAGTCGGCAAGCTGACAGGTCTGAGTTCTTCGGTGAACCTGTATGCAGCTTTTGCTGCCTCCTCATCATCGCTTCCACATTCCGAGGGCGCCTTCAACTTGACAACATTGCGACGACCGAGCTTGAGGAGTTTCCTCAGCTCAGCCGCGCGCCGCTGCTCTTCGATCAGGTCATCCCCAGATCGCTCGTGGAGGACAGTGGACGCCAATGCGCCACTGTCTGGGCGGAGGGGCCCGTTGGTGCTCTTCACCACCGATCCTCCCGAAGGACTCACGGCGGTGGATCCAGGTGCCTCGCGAGAGGACACCTCAGGGTCGATGGAGGGGCGGCTCTCGCCCACATCGCCCTCAGCAACCGAACGGGGTGATTCCCTCCTGAACCCCAGGTACTTCAAGGCCGAAGCCCCCGCGCGTAAGACCCTGGCGCCGACACGCGATGGTGTCATTGCCGACGAGGTCGGCGGATTTTCCCTCTCCACCTGCCTCCGAATGTCCTCCCCACCTCGGTCCCCAGCTCGGAGCTTCTTGGCTGGTCTTTCGACCGACGACCCAGAAGACTCTCCGCCAGCTCCCTCAGCAGGCCCTCCAACCTCTTCCAGAGTATCCTCATCCCGGGCGTGCTTGCCCAGACCTTTTCCGAGACCAGCGTGGTCAAGGCGTGGTGAGCGGGCAGCATCGGCGACTCGTGGGGGGGATCTGGTGCGGCGGTTGTCGGGGAGTCCAGCCGACTCAAGCGGTGATGAGCTCCGCGTCCTTGCGCGAAGTGTGCGGGTTTGACCCCGACCACGACGCGGACTAACGGGCCCATCGACGCCGCTGGCGGAGTCGACCTTATCCAGGTCCATTTGATCGGCAGTCCGGGCGGGTGCCGTGGGTGCTGCTTTGCCGGCAGCAGTGGTTTGACGTCGGCCACGGGTCTGTCGCCGTGGTTCGTCGGTCAGCTCACGCGGTCCCCCTGGGGAGAAGCCGGTGGCTCTCGTGCGTCGTCTTGGCGCGGGCGACATGGTCGCCGTTGGAATGTTCTTCGGTCGAACAAAAAAAAAAGAAAAAAAGAAAAGGCTGTCGTCACAAATGACCGACAGTGGTTGACCGAGAATCGAATTCCGCTTTCGCGAGACGAGGCGATACAAGAAAGAAGTTCGGGCGTGGTGAGCTCGGACCAACCGCTGGAATCGCGATTGGTGGAGAATGTCTTGGCGTACACCGACGCTCTCTGAACTGGCAACTAAACAAGGATGTTAGTATAAGCGCGCGTCAGAAGAAGGGTCTCGATATGAGAAGACAATGGAGGACGACGACGAAAGGCTCGAGACTCACTGAGAATGTTGTAGAAGAAGGTGGGAGAACTCGGGTTTGAATGTTTGGAAATTGTAGATAGCTGTAAACAATGTAAGTATCATCAAATATAAATGTTTTGAATGGAACTTACACTTGGTATCGAACAGAAGAACAAGAAGTTCGATGGATGCTGAAATTTGGCAGAGGTTCTGACGAAAAAGCTGCGGAATTCAGTATGAAGTCGATCTGAAGGAGGAAAACAAGCGCGCGCGCGGGTGGGCGTTGTCCCCTTATTATATACCACCGCTAGCTTAGCTGGGTGATCTGGGCAGAGTGAATTCACCTAACTGATCTGGCAACGACTACCGCCCGACAATAAGCTACCTTACCATTGTCAACCAACAACAATAGACTTTTACAACGCCGGATTGGCTATTGTCCCAATCAATACCGCAGATCACACACCGAATCTGGAATAGCACAACGCAACACCCAGATCACCACGCTAAATTGCCGCCTTTCGGCGAACGCTCCTGCCGCCTCAGATATCATTATAGCATCGCATACTTTTACAGCGCCGGATTGGCTATTGTCAGCAATCCAAATCACAATCAACGCCGCAAATCACACACCGAAATTGGAATAGTGTAACGCAACAGATCAACATCCAGATCAGCACGCTAGATTGCCGCCTCTCGGTGAACGTTCCTTCCGCTTCGGGTATCAATCTCACATCACATATCAACAACCACCGAACAGATTTAATTAATTTATAGAAGTTTATAATTAAAATTTGTTCTCGGGATGTATGAAGTAGTAATTGTAGACTATAATTTAAAGATTTGGGTGTAGTCTACAGTTCGTTGGGTGAAGCATTCCGCTTTTCGTGATAAATGTATTATTTTCTGGTGAAGTTGATTAAAATATTTTGAGAATATTTCCATGGCAACCAAAATTTAATCAACACTTCTAAAAATCCCAACACAACTTTCAAAAGTCCGAGCCTCGGAATCTATTGCCCTTTAAGACCAGATTGAATAAACAGAATACACATTTAATTGTACGGCTTCGTAATCACTTTCCCCGTTTACAAAGTGCCTAAACACGTTGCCATTCGACCAAAGTCTCAACCCAGACACGTCTTCAAAGTAGGAGCCCCAGACATCAGTTCAAAATAAACTCCTCAAGATCATTTAAAATTAACATAATACCTGTTCTAATTGTACACCTTCATGATCACCAAGACCGTAATACAAACTTTCGAAAAAACACCTCCCTCTCCCAAACCCCCCTTCCCAAACGGCAATCCCAGCCGTCATCCCCCTGGCACCAGCAACGCGCCTGACAACGCTCATATTTCAAGTAATAACAGGATCCAACAAATCAATCATCGCCTTGCTCAAGCTCTTAAAATCAACAGGCTTCGTCACATAACTGTTAAATCCCGCCGACACACACTTGTCCAGCACGTCCACCATCACGTTCGCCGACAGCGCGATGATCGGCATGCGCGGGTATCCCTGCTCCCGCTCCCAACGCCGAATCTCGCGGCATGTCTGGTACCCGTCCTTTCGCGGCATGTGGAGATCGCACTGTGTTAGAGTTAGCTTGTGTTTGGAAGGGGGGATTGAGAAGGGAGACGTACAAGAATAAGTGAATAAAAGTCGTGTGGCTTTGCGAACACTGTCTCCGTACACTCGACACCATCCAATGCCTTTTCTACATGGATTCCTACTTTACTGAGGAACTTCAACAACACCTTCTGGTTGACCAGGTTATCTTCCACCAGTAGGACCTTGAGACCCTTGTTCCCAAGTCGCTTCTCCACATCGAGGTAGTTTTGCTTCTGAGACGCGACAACGTGCTGAGCGCTCGAGCGGTTGCGATCCGTACTCAAATCCCTCTCCTTCTCCGGATCGAAGATGACTGCAAATCTCGACGGCTTCACCGGCTTGTAGACAAAGTTTAGTCGACCATTCTTTGCCAGCTGATCGTAGTCATGGTATGTCGCCTTCTTCATGACCGACTGGCGCTGGACCGGGTCGGAGAGGATAACGATGGAAGTTTCGGACATGGCTGGCGTCTGGAAGATATGATCCATCATGATAATGATATTCTCAGGCATCCGTAGGTTTAAAACTATATGTGTAAAGATAATAGGGTCGCTGCCAGAGAGAAGTTTCTGTGCATCTTCGTGACTCGCCACAGGCGTAATCTGATAGGGTATATTTTTCGGAAGGGTCATCTCGATATGCTTCTTTGTCGCCTCACGACTGTGGGTCTGTGGACATACGACAAGGATGGAGTATAATGGCGGGCGGAAAACCTTCGTGTGTTCAGGAAGAGGGAGAGACGATGCGCTGGACTGCGGTGAAATCATAACGCTGTAATCCGTCGAAGCCTGGCGACTCTCCGGCGGTGATAACTTCATCGATGTCGAGTCATGCGAACCAGTTCGAGCGGATTGGTGGAATTGGTTGAGACTATGGCTTCCAGACGACCCCGACGAATGCGTTGCTAGCGTCCGCAATGAAGGGCTTGACGGGTTGGAGCTGGTCCATGAGACATTCTGCGGAGAGGTAGCGGTGTTGTCGGTATTCGGAGGAATGGTAGGAGGCGACTGCGTCAGCTCGTCACTCAAAATTGAAGGACGTGTAGCTTTCGCGGTGCTTGATTCCGCAGGAGTCTCCGAAGTCTGACTTTCCGTCTCTGTCTTCATGATAGGCGTCGTTGGCGGTTCCGGGTGGTCGTCCTCAGTTGGTAGACCAAATTTGGCAGTAAAGATGAAAGTCGAGCCCTTGCCTGGGATAGCAGTGCCATCCATATGGCCGCCGTGGAGCTCAACGAGCTGCCTGGATATGACGAGACCCAAACCGCTGCCACCATGTTGTCGAGTGCTGCTGCCGTCAATTTGACTGAATGGCTTGAAGATAAGATCGGCCTCTTCCTTTGTGAAGCCTCGTCCAGTATCCAAAATGGAATATTCTAGCATGATCTCGTTCTCATTGAGGAAGGCGTCATTATCGTGATAAACACGGCAGGTGCTGAAGACCTCGCCTTCCGTAGTGAATTTGATCGCGTTGCCAATGACGTTCAGTAGGACCTGCCTAATGCGGACTCTGTCGCCCTTAACCATTGGAGGAACGTCGCTGTCGACTACGTAATTGAGCTCGAGGTGCTTGGAAATTGCCATTGTCGAGACGAGCTCGTTGACGTCCTCGATGAGTGATGAGGTGTGGAACCACTCATACGAGAGCTTCATCATCCCAGCATCAACCTTTGACAAATCCAGAATATCGTTGATAATCATGAGCAAACTGTTTGCACTCGTCTGTATGGTGTTTGTGTAATCAAGTTGCTCCTCGTTGAGCACCGTATCCTGAAGGAAGCTGACCATTCCAGAAATTCCAATTAATGGCGTACGGATCTCGTGAGACATGTTGCTCAAGAACTTCCCCTTTGATTCCATGGCCTCTTTCAGCTTCGTTTCGAGAAGCTTGTGGTCATTGATGTCAGTGCACGCACCAAACCATGAACCGGCGCCGCTACCAAAGTTGATATTGTCAACCTCAACACATCGGACAAGATGCCATCGGTACTCTCCAGACTTTGCCCTGAGGCGGATCTCTGTTGTGTACGATAACCTCCCATTGCTATCCGTTGTGACTTTGATAACGCCGTTCCTGGCAAGTTCCGACAAATCCGCGCTAGGTAGCTCATAAACGGACTCGCTGCTTGAGCTATTCGTCCGCGACAATGCTTGGTGCATGCCCTTGACTGTATTTTCCGTGGTAGCCGACACGTTGGAGTCGCTAGTTGTCCTTGACACCTTCTCAGGCGAAGGAGGCGCAGCCGGATCGAATGCCCGACGCGACTTCTTGGAAGTTGGAGTTGGGCGCGTATCGGTTGGTATACGACACCTTGCTAGGTCGTCGGGATGGACAAAGTCCATGAAGCCAAGACCAAGTACATCATCAAACTCCTGGCCCGTGTAAGACAGCCACTGCTCGTTGGCAAAGGTAATGCCTTCATCCTCTGTAGCAGCAAAGATAATTTGGGGTATAAGATTGGCGAGAAGGCGATGCTTGGCCTCAGAGGCTTCAATCTCCTCTTGCCGCGCGGCTTTGACTTCGGCAATGTGCTGGTCGTGGATGTCCATGTATGAGCCGTACCACTGAACAATTACCCCTCGAGTATCCCTTCCGCCGACTGCGCGAGTGTAGAACCATCGATAATTGCCATCGAACCTTCTGATGCGTACTTGCATAGAGAATTGTTCGCCCGAACGAATTGCATGAGTCCACGCCTTGAGGTAGTCTTCACGCTCATCCGGGTGAATACTGCTCCATGGATCTTGATGCAGTTCTGTGACTGTCTGTCCACGGAATGTGAGGTATCGATTATTCACCCACACAATCTCGCCAGTTTGTGGAAGCGCCACAAACAAATGTGCAGGAAGCGTATCGAGCATCAGAGTCTTCAGACGATCGGACGGTGGAGGCATATCAACTGGGCCATACATGGAGCCAGACCGGGTTGGTGGGCTTGTGCCCAAAGCCCATGCTGCTTTGTTGGGCGTTGTCGTTGTCGGCTGTAGTGATTGAAAGGTTGATGCAAAATCTGCGCCATATGAGTGCAGCTGGGTGTGTGGTCGATTTATATTTTGTGAACTTTGTGCTGTCCGTAGGGCTACGCGCCGTGGCGACATCGTAGATTCGCTGCCGCCAGTCCTATATATACCAGAATCTCGAACTTCTCCGGAGTCGGTACCTTGATCCCTGGCTCCTTCAATTCGAACATGCCTCGATGGCGGCATCGGCTGAGGCTCTGTAGCAGATGCATCTGATTCTTGTCTTGATTTTGACCCCGAGGAACCTTCCTTCTGATCAGTGCCCGCTTGCTCAGAGGCTTCCTTCTCATCGCGGAGTGCCTTTAGTGACTGTCTCGCTTCTGGAGGCGAGTAGTCCTTGGAGGCTCTCCTCGCGCCCGTAACACTTGCCGCCGATCCAGTATCAAGTCGACCTACGCTTGGCCTTGTCTTTGAACTGGACTTTGAACTAGACTTTGGACCAAAGTATCCATCGCCTCCACCGCCAAAGAAGTTTGGGCTATTGGCAGATGACGATTTCCTGTCCATGAAAAGCCCCACACTTCCCGGATCCCAGAGAGGTGTGCCTGGTGGGGAGTCTGCCACGCTTCTTGACTGGCCGGAATAGTCGCTTGGGCTTGTAAGGCTGCCAGCTCCTGATGGCTGGAAGGTTTCATCCTCAGTTGGCGAGTATTTGCCCGACGCTCCTCGTTCATTGCCGGTTCGGTTGACGTTATGCGCAACCGCGCCAAATCCAGAGTTGTGTGGCCGCCTCCGAGACAATCCCGCAATCTCGTTCTCCAGATTTGTGTAGTGCCTGCAGAGAGAAAATGATGTTGCCAAATGAGGCGCTAGATGCGCCAATGAGCGGCGGAAATTTGACGGGTATGGAATAATAGGGCTAAGGATGGATAGAATTGCTATAGGCAGCTTCTTTTCTCTTATTGCAGGCTGTGCTTTGGGCGTTGTCTCGGTCTCGTCCTTTTTGGACTGTTTTCCTCGTCCTGCAAACCTTGAATCCATTATGGTGGAGTCAAGGCGGAAAGTCTGGACAGACTTCGAGAGCAAGACGTGGTATAGAGGAATATGTAAAACACTACACGACCGGTCAATGCCGATAGACTCTAGCTGTGTTGTGTTGGTATAATCTTGCGGCGTTTGTGTGGGGTTGAATGACTCCTCGTCAATTTTGGCATCAGCGAAGAATGGGTTTTCATTCGGATCTGCTCGCACAGCAGGCGATGGCGCTGGCGATTGTGACCATGGCGACGGAGGAGCTTGTTCGTGCTCTTCATATCTGAGGTTTGACGGGTCAATTCCCAAATCTTGTGTATACAGCCCCAGACCAGACATCTTTGTGCCCGACTGCCCCTTGGCGCCACGGCCGGAGTGCCATGGAGACTTGTGGGCAGGCATGGCAGACTGGGCCCTGGATATAGGTGGTCTTGTCTTCGAACTCAAATCCCCGAGTGACTCGTGCAACTTGGAGTTTTTCAGCGCCGCCTTGGTTGCGCTGAAGTCAGCTTCGTTGGCATCGATGTATGGGAAGTCTCTTGTCAAGGCAATTACTTTGCCTCGCTCCAAAACCCTAGTCACCCCAGCACTATCGATCAGGGAGTCGGCTTCAAAGTCCAGTGCTTGGAGAACTGGGAACACCCTTCCCTTCGTCTCTCGGGTGCTGTTGTCATGACTCTCCCAAGATGACGGTGGTCTCCTTGCTTCTTCTTCGGCTTGCTGGTTTTCGACAGCCTCTAGATCTGATTGCACATCGCGAAGGGTTTGCGCACTCTGACCGGCTCCAGCACGAGGATGTTGGCTCGATGGTCCTCCTAGGTAGCTTTTGCTCCGTGATAGCTTTGGATCGGGCCTTGCTTCTGGCCTTGCGGCGTCTGTGCGAGTTTGCGGTTGCCCTTTGGTGTCGTCGATAGTCGTAAAAGAATGCCTGGAAGGTAGGCCGGGGTGTTTTGCGTTTGCTGATGGCATGGACAAAGACCCAGGCTCGTCGGCATTGATGGAATCGGAATTAGAAGTATTATATGTCCCACCAGTGCTTGGACCCAGACTGCTTCCTCGCGGCAAGTACGATAAGCTGAACGCATCCTCTTCCGCAGCATTATATGTCGCTTTCTGTCCCCATGGAACATTTTCTACGTCGGTAGAATCTGCTGGTATCGATAGTGTCACGCGATCGGCTTTATAGAGGTCTCGCATTATCTCCACCACAGAATTCCACCACGGGTCCAGACCAGGCTCCGCGGAAAGAAGCAGGCTGAGGTCGTATAGATTCGGATTCGGAAAGTTGATATCCTCCTTTTGCTGATACTCCTCTGGAGGCTGGAAATTGGTTATCGAGGAAGGTGTTGCTGATCCAGACAATATTTGTTCTCGCGTGTCCATATAAGAGCCGCCGAGATCCCTCCCAGGCGCGACAGTCGGGGAAAGTGCAGTGAATGGCTTATGCATACCACCCAAAAAGCCTGGAGTCTTCATGGAAGGGAATGGATATGATGGCGTCCGTGTAGCAAAGGCCGCTGGGGTCTCTCCTCCTCGAACAGTCTTTACCGACTCCGTCGAGCTTGTCGCTGCATCCATAGGACTCGCAAACGCAGCCTCGAGCGACGGCGAGGCTGTCGTTTCCTCATGAATGGGAGACACTCGAGTTTTTTTGCTGCCTGCTTTAGGCACGCTTTCACCGCTCCTTTCTCGCTCAAGCTCCGGATTCACCAACTTCTCCCGCTTCTGCGTCAGTCGCAGCTGGAAATCCATCGCTTCGCGGAGTCGCTCGAGCTCCTCGCTAGAGGTTCTGCCTCCTTTCGCCAGCGCCGGCCTTTCCTTGCCATGTCGCTCAGACGGCTGCGACGCTTTCTTGGTGGCGCCGCCTTCCTCTGGTACGGTATCACTGGAACGGTGTTCTGCCTGCGCGTCGCCGGTCGCGGAAACCTCGTTGCCCTTACTTATCGTCGCCATGCCAGAGGAAGGGTCCGATGATATCTCTGGCAGCCTCAATGTTGGAGCATCCCTCGGGCTACGCTTGCTCGAGGACGAGGCATGCGATTCCTTCTTGTCGCTACTCGATCGCCGGGAATTACTTGGTCGTCGGGAATGGGTGTGCCGTACGCTTGGTGTCCCGGAGGGCGATTGTGGCGTTTTGGGCATGCCGCTTCCCCAGTCCACCACACTTCAACGGCTTAAGACGAGGAAGGACACACGCGCCAAATCACGATGGGGGTCGTCGTTGGGGTAGTATGAATGTTGTCGGTGTCGCAAAGATCGCAATTCGTTGGAGTTCAGGAAATCTGCGGTGTTGGTGGCCTTGGTTTGAAGGTGCCGGGGTGGCTGTGGGCTTATGACGTCGTCAGGGTGCCACCCGGAACAGAATCTGAGGCGAACAGCGGGACCTGAATAAGGGGCAGCAGGAAGGTAACAGCATCCAAGACACAAACCTCATAACGCAGAAATAAGCCCGGAATAATCAAGAAGACAATATACACCTATTATCGTGTTTATGAAGACACTGCAGCGTTTTTCATTCTATCTTGTGGAAAAAACATTGGTTGTTGACTTGGTCAGAAACCTTGAGACGGGTCGCCGATCCACGCTACGAGTAGGGTAGTCATCTAGGGGTGTTCGACCCAAACCGCCGACCGTGCCACGAGTAGAACGTTACCGTGGGAAGAGAGGCAAGACACTCATGATAGAGACTGTTCTCGAGCAATACTGAGAAAATAGTATTATCTGGGAGCAGAATGTGATAAGAGGCTTGGTGGTTCTTTACCCGTTCTACGATGGTAAGAATGCTAACATATATCCTCAGGAATGAAACACCAGCCAGGGGCTTTCTTTTCTTCTTCAAAATTGTACTGTAACCCCCACGAACAAACTATCTATATGAAATGCATAAGTGTTGCAGATATTAATTACTGGTGGCATGGCATCAACAAGCCTAGCCGACACACACGAACGTGAAATGTATATCAAAAATTCGAACTCTCACAAGACAAAAACTAAAAGTTGAGCAACAACTTCCACCACTAACCCCGGAGTATTTCCCTCATAGCATCACTGAACCCTGCGCTACTCTCCGAGTCTAGCATGGCTATCCTCAGGCTATCATCCCCGCCATCGACCGGGTCCTTCAGTGTTCCCCTCTCCATCGACACAAAGTCCACAGTTATCCGCCCGACAGCCTGGCTCAAGTGGCTCCTGGGTTCACTCTGGGTTCGCTACTTGGTTTCTGGGCAAGGACAAGCACGAACGGTGCAGGTACGATGCACATACAGGGCGGGATAGGGTCTCTTCAGTCTGCCATACCATGGTACTCTCTCTTTTGTCCATGGCCGGCAAGACTTGCTGCTGAAGATGGACGGTATCGGCAAACCCGTCTCGAACGATATCCCTGCACGTGTTTTTTACTACTATTGTCACAGCAGGCTGTCCCATACAGTAACTGTACGGTCATTATCGTTTCTGCACTTCTGCACGACAAACTAACTTAAGATTGCACCGAACCACTGGCTTTCAGTCCTCCAAGCGGGCAAGCAACGGCGTATCGGCCTGACTTTCTGCCTTTCCCATCGTTCGCCTTCCTTTCGCACTCGCCGTGTTCGACAGCAAAAGTCCAAACACACGCCAAACACACGCCAATCAGACCCCCCGAACAACGTCACCGAGACCATGCATATACCCACGAACCCACGAACAATGCCATACTACAGGACCAGCATAAACTTGCAAATCGCCCTAGAGAGACGCCAGACCCGCGCCCTGCGGACCAGCTGACATCGTGACACCCCCTTCCCGCAATTCTCAACCAAGAAAACCGAGCAGTAAAGGCCACTTAATCCTCCACCGCATATACTTACTAAGTCAACCGCATATGCGCATTTATTCCCAATATTCCCGGCCAAGGAGTAACTGAGACATTGCGGAACACGGGTAGAGTAACCATCACGACAATCTTTGCGGCTGGGCCCATTCCGTAATCTATGTCGTACATCAGCCCTCTCTCACCGTGGCACAAGAAAAAAGCCACTTACTTGAGAGTACACACCAGTTACCACCACTCAAGAAACTGCTTCTTTCAGGCGCGCCAAGTCTCGCTCACCGCATCCCTGTTTATGACATCAGCGGCTTGTCCGCCAAGGTCCCCCCAGTCCCATAAGCATGGATCACCGACGCCCAACGCGTCGATCATTAACCCCATCCGTTCCTCCCCTGTCTCCATTCCCTCCCCCAGGCCACGCTCTCATCTCTCAATCACGCTAAAGAGTGCATATGGTCACGTGTCATCCCACACCGTACATGCACAATGCTGTCAGCACGGCTGGGAGCGAGAGAAGGGCGAAGGGAGAAATGGATCAATAAAAATCTCGCTTCGTTGGTGGACTGTATGTACTACAATAGTGTGTACATCAGGGTTCACCGGTTCACCGCAACGAGCCGCTAGCAGAGAGACGAAAACGCGGCCTGCCTATTAACGGTCCGTCGCAGTACCACCGCGTGCAGCCGAAGGCGGCCTAGGCGGCTACCAACACGGTTACATACCACTGCACTTGCCAACATCCCCAAAGCAGTGGAGAAACCGGTAAGAAAACTGCCAGCTCGCTCGATGTGAGTGATCACTACAGGTTCTCTTGAGAAAAGTAAAGTACGACGTTGTACCGTAGTATGTACACTCCCATACTTCTGTACTCTGTACTCCCTCCAGCGTCCCAAAGCGGAATAGTCCACCCCCAGCAGCGGCGCGACGCGCCGCCCATCTCAATCTCCGCCCCATCACCAGTGCTCATCGCAAAATCAATAATGCCGTGGATCCCCAAATACGCATAGGGCAGGGCGAAAGGGACCACCACCACCAGGGAGAAGAAGGGAAAGCGCGGCCAGCGAGGGGGTCTATTTTTACGAAAGAGATCACCACGCCCACCCGCCGCCCGCTGCCCCGTCCCCGTCCCCCGTTTCCGACAATTCGCTCGTTGGGTGTGTTTAAAGTTGGGGGGATGGGGGTGGGAGAAGGAGTGCAATCCCGCAAAACCTTCTAGACGTTGATGGTTTGTGAAGGTCTTCATTTCCTTACCCGCACGCCGCGTTTTTGGTGTCGATCTCAACGTCATTTTCCTTCACTTGCGGGAGAGAATTTTGGTTTATTACGGAGTACAATAGGGTTATGCAGACTTCCAATTTCCCCTTCCCTTGCGTCCGTCGGTGCCGGGAACGTGGGTCACGGTTCCGATTGTCCCGTACGCGGCTTACAATTTGGCGTCGCTCCCCGCGGTGTCGTCTTCGAAGAGGTTCTGGAAGGCGATTTCTACTTCGTCTGTCAGGTCGCTAGCCTGGAGGCTGCGTCCGCGTTTAGCGAAGGCGAGGCGGGAGCTCTCCTGGTAAAGAATGTCAGTTTATGCTGCGACTTGTGCTCTGCGGCAGGAAAGGGGTTACGGGAATGTCAGAGAAGGGGCAACCTTCTCAGCAAACCCCCAACACAAGTAAGAGAAACAACTCACCCTCGTAATACAGCTCCCCCCAAACGCCGCCAGCGCCAACAACTCCCACTCATCCAACTCCCCATCATGCTCCCACAACCCATCCAAATACGCCTTCCGCCACCCCAAAAACGTCGCAATACTCCCCGTCAACGTATCCCCCTGCCCGCCACTCCTCTTCAACCCCCCCTCCAAATCTCCCACCACCGTCCTCTCCCCATCACTAATCCAGTCCCTCGCCCCCTTCCTCAGCACCGTCACCCCGCCCAGTTTCCCCGCCAGCGCTGCTGCCCCTTCGCCCTCCCCTTTATAGCTGCCCGGGTCAATACCCTGCGCCTTGCACAGCCGCGCGAATTCGACCACGTTGGGGGTTAAGATGCACTCTCTGTACCCGTGCACGAGCTCCGGTCTGTTCTGCGCCAGTAACAGCCCATCAGCGTCTAGCACGAGCGGCATGCCCTTTTTCCGCGCCTCGCTGATGACGGATGCGCAGGTATCCTGCATTAGCTGGTCCCGCCCCAGTCCGGGGCCGATGACGAGGACGTGGAAGCGAGGGAGGAGATCGATGATGGAGGAGGATAGGGAGGAGGCTGTTTCGCTGGTGGTGGCGTGGCGGGATTGCCGGAGGAGGGGGTGCACCATTAGGTTGGGGGAGTAGGTTTTGATTACCTGCGCTGCTTGGGGCTCGCAGATGATGTGGGACTGGGGGGCGTTAGTATGTGTGCGGAAAAGGGGGAGAGGGGGATTACCATGTCGGCGCCGAGGCGGGCGCTGGCCATGGCGGAGAAGTAGGGCGCGCCGGTGTAATCCTCGCTGCCACCTATAACGGCAATTCTGCCCATCTGGCCTAGTTCGGTGTCAGCTGAAGCAAAGATATAGCGTAAGTTAGGCACAGGCATACCTTTATGGAATTTCTCCAGCATCGGCGGGACCATCTTCTTCGCCTTACGCAGGAGCTCTCTCGTAGCCTGTGACATCTTGGACGAGTCGCTCGACATGCTACCCGCTGCGTCGGTTTCTTGCCCCTTTGCTTGCTGCCCCTTTGGCGAGACGTCGAACCCGGAGGCTGGGACGAGGGGGATGTGACGTTTGTTCAGTGGTGGGTAGGCGACAGGTCTTGGCGCGGAGCTGGTGGGGAGTACGATATGGTGGGGTCTGAAATGTGTCAGTATACGGAGTTTTGGGATGGGAATATGGGGGAGCGTACTGGCTGTTGTTTGGGTTGGGTTTTGTGGAGGAATTGTCGGTGGGCTGTGCGTATAGTGGATTGGGCATTGCTACGATTTTATTGAGGTTGTGAGGTTGTGAGGTTGTGACGAGCTGTGGTCCAGGGATTCATATGGTGGTGATATGATGTCACCACGGCGGGTAAGCTATGATTTTGGCATGACACTAACCGGAGCTCCAATTAGAGCTTTTTAATATATGCGACGTATTTTATATCATATTCAAATTGAACAAAGGTCCAATAAGTCGTTATAATAATTATATTTATTTTTTGCAGGTCATGCATCTATTCCTGATTCATAAAGCTAGCCAAGCATAAACTGTCGTCAAATTTAGTTAGCCATGGAAGCCCCCTCCCTAAACTCCCCCATATCGCTTGCCTCCCAGCCATGCGCCCTACACGCCCTCAAGTACGCTTCAATTGCCTCCCCAACTCCATAGTCAGAGCGATACCCCTTATCAAGCCTTGCCGGTCTAGGATCCGTGCTTGCAATCGCCATGCGTACCTGCAACAAGACGCTCTCGATGGAAGAAACAGCAGACCACCCTGAGTTTGTGAGAAGCTCCATACACAGCGCTCCTCCTGCCGTCACATGTCCACCGCCGCCAGACATGAATGGCATGAAGCGTGGGCGGATAACACGTACGAACGGAGGTGACATCGGGTAGTTCTTGCCAAATCGCATCTCCAGGACTACTGACGATATGTTGGCTTCTTTCATGTCCTTGGAGAGAGGCAGCTTGGGGTCGAAGGAGTGGAGCTCAACAATCCATTGGTAGATGTTGTCGATGGAGTCGCCATCAATGTACCAGCCGAGCTCGTGGAGAGGTGTTGCAGATTGGACTTTGAGGAGAGTCTGGAGATCACGAGCTAACATGTTCGTTGCTGCTGGGGTTGCGTATGAAGGCGGCCCAAGAAGCTTGATTGACGATCTATCGAGAGAACCCGGAACGAAGTCGGTCTGGGGGACGGCATCCACCTTGGCTTTGGGTTGACACTCTTCATCATCTATCAGGAAATTGATATCTTCAATATCCGAATCATCAGTGAGGTCACCATCATCATCTTCTTCTGTTGCCTGATTCTTGAAGAAAATATTGGTCAGAGACCGATGTTTTTGCTTTTTTGGGGGGTTTCCAGGCGGATCTTGCTTCTTCTTGGACGCGGCAGCTCCATTCTCAATTGAGAATGTTCGTGACGAGGGAAAGGCGCTTCTTGGGATCTTAAGTGCTTTTCTATCAAGTCCGATCACTTGTCTTGTGGGATCCTGCTTGATATATTGAATGGCCTCGGGATCGACGGGGCTGTTCAGCACATTACCGTTGTGAACAACTGCAGGCACATCATCGCATCGTACAAATAGGTATCTGCACTGGATCCAATCGACGTGTTGTACGACCAGATGTGGAGAAGAGCTAGTATACTCTTGAGGGGCGTTAACAATCTCATTCAGGCATATGGCCTGTGTGATTTTGAGATTGGAGCCAGGCCAGTACCTCAATCCGGCATCCTGTTGACGTTAGCAATCGAAGTCTGATAGTCTGAGAGTAAGGGAACAGTGACTTACACAAGGATATACTCCTCCGGTGCCACGGCCGGCGCAATACCCCAAGCTTGTCTGGAAGTCCGAAGAATGGTAGCAGCCATCCCCAAATGCCCTTCCATTAGAGGTTTGGCTGAAGTCTAATCCACTTCGAATTATACTGTGCCAGTTGTTGACAGAACTTCCGTGCCACGCAAAGAGCGTCGGAAATTCCGCGCTAATGCTACCCTTTTTATCTAACAGGGCTTTGTGGAATTTTTGCTCTTTGTCCGGGGCGCCCTGAGCAAAGCGGAACTGCGCCCACCCAGATAGGTTCGTAACCTTCTGGCCCAAGCGAGCGGCATCCTTGGAGAAGGCATCTGGCTCTGGTTGGCCAGGATATTTGTCAACTTGTACGATGCATGACAAGTTCGAGGCAACGATCCAGCGGAGTAGTCCCAGAGCAGCAGGACAGAGCCTATCAGTCCAGTTACGAAAGCTAGGTTCTCCGATGGCCTTCATTTTCTGGATGTATGCGATCATTTCGTTGATTGAAGGCATATTCCTCAGTAGCGCTAATATCGTTTCATCCTTTTGAGGATTTGAAAGGTCATCAAATTTTTTCTGAAAGACGGCCAGCTTCACACGAGCACGATCTTTGGACGGAGGGGCGGTTGTGTCATTTCGAGATGGAGTGTATCCAACATTGCTTTCTTGGATTATGGGGGGCATACTAACTCCGCCGGAGAATGGGGTGAAAGCTTCAATTCCGGAATTTACAAGATGCATGTGTGGGTGCATGTATGAAGTGACCCTGAAGTGGAAGACATTATTCCCTGGAGCCTGAGTTGCATCCTGGGTTGTAATTTCTACCCAGTCGCCTACCCTTACGTCACAGAGATCTTCGGCGTCCATAATAACCTCTCTTTGTGACATTATAAAGTCCACTACATGGATGCCCTGTACTTTGGTTTCGGCATCCAGAGGATCTTTCGGGGATGTCGATGATGTTGCTCCTGCAGTCGCCGCCGAAGTGGCATTCGGGACGGGCTGTGCAACAACCAACCCCATTCCTATAGGATATTTGCGCATGCTCCTACGATGGGCACTGGAGTAGGCAAAACTGACGAGGAGATCCACAACATATGGTTGGGTTTCCACAGAATGCTCTATCGATGGACCGAAGCCTAGTGCCATATACTGGTATAGGCAGAGAGGGTTGGAGCAGACATATGGCTTTAAAGCCTCAAAGCTACCCTCAGTCTTCTTATGGCAGACCAAACAGAATTCGGTGCAACGAATGAGATATCTCAAAGCAAACTGCATCGCGATGAGGGGAAGCGAGTAGTCTTCGTCATCAGAGTCCTCAAGGTGGTCGATTGTGGCGAGAGGCGGAAGATCTTTCTTGGTATCATCTTGGAGGGCTGAGGGATCAACTTGCAGTTCTGAAGCCATGGCTGCTCTTGACTGGTGCAGGTCATAGAAATGCTTTGCCCCTTCCCATCCAAGGCCTTCATTCTTCCGAATTTTAAGTAGATTGAGAAATCGATCGTTTATCAATTGATTCATGGGACTGGATATAAAAAGGGTGTGGAACTTGCGATCGTCATCGTCTTCCGGGGTTTCGCCAAGCTCTGTTGAGAGGATATCAGTTGTTTGGAGCTTGGAGGTTGAAAACGCAGCCACAGCGTCTGACAGACGAGGTTTGTAACGGTTACAGACTCCGAGACGAAACTCAATCTGGAGCTGTCGGACGCCAGTAGCCATAACTTTCTGAAACGAGGCGTATGGTCCCGCATAGTGAATGAGCAGCACAATGTACTGATGTGGTTCCAAGTCCCAAGCCTCGATAGCCTGCTCCGAAAGTCCAAGGTGTGCAACTTTGACGGAGATGCTCAGGATGCTGTCTGAAGATTCCGCTCTCATCCCAGTCAAAATCCCCACCCTGAACCCAGCCAGTTTGGCACGTGTTACGTCTTGTATTATCCTCCTCTGAATAGCTCTTAATCTGGATGGATCCATTGTGATATTGGCAGATGGCATAAAAATATCACTAAACGGAGAGCCTGGGGCCCAGTCGTTATCGTAGTCCTCGTCATCTTCGTCATTGTCTTGGGTGTCATTGTCTTGGGCCTCATAGCCGTGATTAGAAAGGTGATCATCTTCGAACGAACCGCCCATAATAACATCCTCATCCTCATCTATACAGAATGGATCTTCTCTGGAGCCGATTGCCAAAGACCGTAGAGTTATGGCAGCCTTTGACAGGAGACCCTGAACCGTGAGACCAGTCAAGGTACTCTGGATACCCTCAAGTTCCCTTGCAAAGGCTGGCGGGGCTGAGATGGAGTCGACCCCAAGAAAATAGGTATTGCCCTTTGGATAGGCCGACGTGTCTATCGTTAAGTTAGTATAATCAGTTCATCAATTTGTGTAAGGTGATACCAGTCACTCTTCTCAGTAGATCTGAGAAGATGAAGTTACACCACAGCTTGCACTTACCAGTTGCTAGGGCCCGGATGCACACTGGATCACCTGATCCTGTGGTGAAAACGAAGGTGAAGTCTTCGCCTTCTTCTCCGATCTGGACATCGTCAATATTGTTTATAGTAGAGTTGGTTGCCGCGGCGACATCAGCGATGAAGGCCTTTCGAGTCATGTTGTTTCTGTATGATTGGTAGGTCACTGGGTTGATTTTCCGATCTGTCAGAGTTTAAGAACACTCATAACCACCGGTAGAATGCAAAAGTTATAGTAGAGTCTTCCAAATGCACAAGCTCTCCTGAGTGAGGCTGGACGCTACAATGTACTGGCCTATTCGAAGCTGGCCAAACCATTATTCATTTGTCCTTTGTCCATGAAATAACGATCAATGATGTCTGTTGATGTGCCAGAATGATTCACGGCCCATCAAGAAGCTGACAAGCGCTTAACTGAGGGACATCAGTCGAGGCTGAATGTGCTAGAAACGGCGCGAGAGCTGTGGTCTGACGATACCAGGCGGCACCCTACACTTGCACAAGAAAACGCAGGGAAATCGAATTGAAACGCAATATGGACACCACCAGAAGATTTATTGAAGATTTATTGAGGCGGTTTACATATAATATATCATCATGATTTCAAAAACCCACCTTCAACTAGGCAGTCGTCCATATACCAAGGCTGTCTCAAAAGGGATGTGCCTCATCAGGTACAGGTGTCGGGGCTGAGTGGCAACCAATAGGGACAGCAGCTGACAAGGTTCCAACAGATCCAACAACCCCACTGAACAACTCAAGTGGTGGGGCAAGGAGCCTTGCCGGGGTATTGAGGTAGAGTACGGATCCCCGTTGGAGCAGCTTAACTCGACGACTTTGGTCTTTTGCCACCAGCTGCCTGATGAATTGCTAGGAATACTCCGACAGTATTCGCCTCAATTTATAGAACATTTTCGGCACTTCCTAACTCCATGGTCCAGTAATGGCCTGGGACTCTGAGTCTGCCCGGCGGCGGCAGAATAACGTCGCATCTCCGCAACGTGTCGAAAGCCCAGCACAGCAGTTGGCCACCGAGACCTACACGCCAAAATCTACCCACGTCGCAGATCCGACCTTGAATCCATTTCTTGCGCCTTCCTTCAACGCGGCAGATTATTTGAACGCGACACTTCCCCCATTGAAAGCTCGAACGTCGACTCAGCGTGTCTCCAAAGAGGTTCCTCTTGCCGACCTATCTACGCAGACCCAAACACTACTCTCACAGCTGAGCGCACACACAGCGAGACTTACGAATACCTTGACGCAACTTACAGACGAGATAATACGGAGTGGGAGCAGATTGGCGTATGAAGTTGAGGTGCTGCGCGGAGAGACGCTGGGATTGTCAGAGTCATTGACGGAAGGTCTTCAGGAGGACATTTCAAAGTTCGTTCCGGGCGGCATCGACAGCAACCCAGGAAGAAAATATTCGGGAACAAGTGGACCTGCCCGAAGGAAATCATCTGCGTCGCTAGATGCAAAAGCGTCTACAAATACTACACAGGCTGCGGCCAATGGCGACCCTCCATATATCGAGCAGTTGCGCACCCTGACATTAGTGAGGGGCCGACTAGACACGGTCATCAAGACTTTTGGCGATGCCATGTCTTGGACGTTTCCTCCGTCGGAGGTCTCAGTGAGCTCGGGATTCTTATCAGTCTCGGCCGCTGAGCCAGGGTCGGAGGCACAGAGCATCGAGGAGAAGGGCCAACAAGTATCCAAAAAGCTTCGCGACGAGATTGCCGATATACTCATTCGCAGTGACGACCCCGTGGACTGCATTGAAGCGGCCGCCAAGAGAGTAGAGGAGCTCAAAGAGCTCAGTACGGTGTGGAAGGGCACAGCGGAGGAGAAGGCAAGGGTTCGATTTGTTGAGTCCTTGGCAAAGATGGTCGAAGACAGACATCGTAGCCTGCTCCGGGAACAACAAGAGCAAGAGAGGGGAGCTAAAAATAAACCCGAGGTGAAAGCTACAGCCACCGCCCCGACTGCCAATGCGACGGATTCGAAGTCTCAAAGCAGTTACGGCTTTATCAGTCAGCTTCAAAAAATGCGCGGTGGTATTTAAACGGAATCAAATGAATAAAATATTTACAACAGAAATTCGTGCGAGGTTAAACAACAATGGCTGGCCAGATTTGTGATGGACTGCAGTGTGGCTCAGTCTGTGTGCCTCCCGAGTCCCTCCCGCCCAGGCCTGCCCATGGTGCCGGTTTGGTGTTTATCACTTACGTTTTAGGAAATCTAAGATAATTGTCTCAAAATATTATTGTGGTCCTTCTACGTGGAGCCCACATTCCCGATTTTCATCGTGATTATCGTTCGTTTCCTTATCGAGGGACCCCATTGCGTCACCCCATACATACTAATTGTTGTTGCTATTATGATAAGCTTAAAACACCACAAAGTGCCACGCCACTTTCTTCTTCCATTGTAACACATTGCTGTCGAGCCGTGATGCATGGCAGCTATATAGGCAACCCAGCAATGGAGGACGATTTGGATATAGTCCCGGGTGGAGGCAGCAGGAGACGTGCGTCCTCTCCGATCGTACTTGCCGGAATGTTTATCAGTGGTCTTTGCCGACCAGGTCGTCTCCGCGGTCGTTTAACTATTGCACTTATTATCAGTTTATTGTTGGCTGCTGCGTATATGGCGAGAGGCAATACGGTATGTGAAGTCTTAAACAGCTAGATATTTATAAGAGATGTCAAGTCTAACTTATATTTCAAAAGGACCACATCAAAAACTACGTTTCTACATCCCTTTCCTCAGGCCACCCCAAATCAGGACCAGAAGAAACAACACTGGGAGTCGACACTGGCAATAGCTCTTCGAACAACACTACTGATGCCAGCAAATTTTATCTCATAATTCCAGCGCGGCGTCCCAGCGTTGAGCTCTGCAAGACTCTGGTATCTGCGGCCATATTGAACTATCCTCCGCCTACGCTCGTTGGTTATGGCTCAGATAATGCAAACGAGGCAGACGGCGGGGCCACTACGGACGTATTGAAGTTTTTAATGAGCAAGCAAATACAGGATGGCGACCTGGCTTTGGTTGTGGATGAAAGAACATGGTTTCAATTGCCTGGGCAAGTAATGGTGGATCGCTTCGAGTCGCATCTTGAGAGGTCAAATGCTGCGCTACGTTCAAAGTATGGGGCCGCCGTTGATGATACGTCGAATAAAACTGGCCAGGGAAGGTTCAGGGAGAAGATTCTATTTGGCGCTGAAAAGTCATGCATTGACCATAAACAAGACGACATTGCCTGCTATGCTTCGCCGTTATCACCATTACCAAAGGATATATACGGCCCCAACACTGACAAGCCACCGGGAGACTCAAACAACCGACCGCGATATTTATATTCACCAAACATGATTGGGCGGGCTGGAGATTTGAGGGATATGTTGCAGTACGTGCAATTGAGACTAGACACAAGAACGACCAAGTCAAGCACCCAATTCCTATATTCCGAGATCTTCGGAGACCAAGAATTGAAACGAGAAAAAGCACGAAGGGATTCCCTCAACCCTCTGTCAGCTTTCAAGGAGTGGGTTTTCCGCAAGAATCCTCACAAAGACCAAAGGCTACTCAGTATCGACAAGATCGAACTGAACGACACCGGATCCATGGACATTAATAAGCCCGACTTTGGTATTGGACTAGACTATACGAGTTCCATTTTCCAGGTTCTCGATAATAGTGTCGACGACGTGCAATTTGTCACATTCAACCATCCCATCCTGGTCAACTCTCCCTCGCGCCTAGCCGCCTCTGCTTTCAGCCGCCCAATCGACCTACCACAAGACTTAAATTCAACTGCTCCACCATTCAAACTCCACGGTGCACCAGTTCAAGGCCCAGTTTCTGACGTTCCCCTTCTGGTAATTGACAAGCTCCCCGTCAATAGGCCGTGGGCGGATGTGGGACTGGCGACCAATATCATCGTTCCAGGAGCTGAAATCCCAAGCAGTATGAGCCTCTTTGGGGCAGGGACTCCGGGACTGGAGGACAAGTGGTGGAAGAAGATGTGGTACCAGCCCCATGCTAGAGCATTGATGAGACGGTATATGCGAAGCTACACAGGGCATATTGCCGCGGAGGCGGCGGAGAAAGGCGAGCTGTGGTGGGACTTTAGAGGAGGCAAGGGAGGGATATGGACTGACAAAGGTATGACACTAGCCCAAGACTCTCTATGACAATTGCTGACTTGTTTCCTAGGAGAATTCCTGGAGTGGCAAGAAGTATGTGGCCAATATGATGAGACTGTTTTCGGGGACAAGCTCGGGAAGCTGGGAGAGGAAGAGAAGACGGGCCAGCCGGTATATGATAAATTTGGGAAGCTTATTGCGGATAAATCAGAGTCTAAGGATAAATCCGGGTTTGCGCCTCCAAGAAAGTAGTAGGTCTGATTTGAGTTTTATAGATGGTGCATTTGGGAATGGGAGGAGCTGTGGAGTTTGGCTCTTTTGGAATAGAAGGTTTGGAAAGTCATCTGGTCGTGGCTTAGAAATTTAGAATTTAGAATGGAAGGTTTGAAAAGTTATTTAGTGGCTCTTGGAAGTCCCAAATATGCTGATATATTGTTAGATATTCGATAGACACCATCCATCAGGATCTTACAGTGAGCGACGCTTGTTGTCTGAAAGCCGCCCTGGGGAGGTTTTGTTTGATGGCGTAGCCTCGCGTGTATTAATCACTTTGCAAGTAGATCAATAGCAAGACAATAGCTGTCATTGATGTTCCGAGGCGATGCAAATGTTATTCACAACATATTACCACCAAACACAATAGTAAACACGATTGTAAGGCTATGTATATGATTTTTCGTAACTCGGCAATCTTGACCCTTTCTCAGGCTTCAGCCTTGTGATTGACCCAAAAACGACTCAGCCTCGCCTGCGCGGCTGCAACAAACAGGATTTCCGAGCCTATCATTGGTGGACACCAAAAATCCCCAGACGACGCTAAATTGACCTGGTGAAGCGCACCAGGGCCATGGTCATCAGGACTGAATCTTAGCAGCATACAGTTCAGAATCCAGTAATGGTAATATCTTAACCCGACAAAGGCCAGGAGTGACAATAGCTCGCTACCGATCGGATCTTCTATTTGTTTGATTAGACATTTATTATCTCAATCTGACCGCCGTCACCGTTTCTGCAAAGAATCACTGTACCGACCGTGAAGCTCTTGTCAACACGATTCTATTCAAACCAACTCTCAGAATCTGCCAACAACACTACACTCTCACACGCCTTCTCACATATCCGCAGACCTCTTGGGAACAAAGCAATTGAATCTCTTTATATTGCGAGATGGCAGCAAGTCAATCTCCAATCCTATCACCGGTCATGGACAGAGACGACAATGCCCCTCCTGTCCAGCCGCTCTCGAAGAGAGACAAGCGCCGCACTGCTTTGATCGATCGTCTAAACGACATCACAATGCAGTTTTCGGCGAACAAGGACCAGTATTATCGCGAACAGCTCGGCGTTGTTCAGCAGGATATTGCCCTGATTCTCCACGCCGTCCCTTACGTGGAAGACCCGACCAAAGAATCGACTGTCGAACTACTCCAGGTTATCCACAAACTTACCAGGGGTGATCCACGAGCCCTTCAGGCTCTGAAAGAAGGAGATATACAAGGCATTGGTGGGAAAATATATCATGAGTTTCAAGATGAGATTCAAGATGCCATGGAGCGTCGTGATGCCTCTTTATCAGCATATGCAGTAAGTAGCAGACCCCTCGAGTTAAAACCCAACCATCACTGACATGTCTCTCTCAGTTTGAACACAAAAGCAACCTCAGCGAACTCAATACCAGTTCGACATTTTTGACAAAGCTCGCCGGGCGAGAGCATTCGGCCCTCGCGAGCACGATTCGGGACCGACTCATAAATTCGATTACAGAAAGAAAGCGAAAGCTTAACAGAGACATGACAAGCAATGAAGGGATAGACAACTCAAATGCATATCACTACCACCCAGCGCAATACAGTGTTCTCAACCCGGCGAGCCCGGGAGGCGTTCTCGGAAAGCGTTCCTCGAGACACCGTCGAGACCTGGACGACTTGCCTGCAATGCTCGATCCTAAGCGCAAACGCCGAGCTGTCGACGACGGAAGGGCATCTCCAGTCCCTACCCGCCGCGCGCCAATCGACTTGCACCAAATCGGCTCCAGCACCCCTCTCAATAGATTCACAGAGAAAGCCCAAGATCCTGAAACCCCGCTATACAGCGTCGATAAACTCTTTACTGAGAAAGAGTTGTCTCTGCTAGAGCGCCAGGCTGCCGAGGCGGCGCACAAATACATGGTCCGCCATAAATTCAACGAAGCCGCGACACGGTCTCAATCCGACAGTGACGGCTCTCGCAACGGCGACGCCGACCAGCGAAACGGCGACTCCACGCCCGATTCCCCTCTCATTGCCCCCGCTATGGACCGCACAACGCGCTCAACTCGCGGCATTGGCGGTGCGACCAGCGGCTTCATTGGCTCTACGGGAATTGAAGTCATCGCTGACCTCACTCTTCCTTCCACATTCACCGGGCAGCTAAACCAAATGCCCCGCCTCCCACCACCATTGTATCCCAGCATGACCAAGTTCTTCGGCTCAACCAAGGGAGATAACATGCGACCCAACCTCACCGAGGGCGTGGCCGGCGACGAGCTCAACCAGGATATGAACCGCATCGAGTGGGGCAAGCGCGTCAACTCTCAATTGAAGCCCGGAGCCAGTCTCGACCAAGACGTCGAGACCGACAAGGGCACCATCCCCGGCGACCGCCGTTTCCTGGCCGCTGCGATCGCCGAGCCTGGCGTGTATCCCGTGTGGCTCAGCGGCAAGAAGAGGGAAGAGCGCATTGAGAGCGAGTTTGGGGTTGGCAAGCGTGCCGCGGCGCGTCTGGGGCTGGATGCCGAGGATGTCGGCAGCACGGCGATGAGCAAGCAGAGTAGTCGTGGTGGCAGCGAGGCTGGGGGCGTCGAGATGAGCAGGGAGGGCTCGAGACGGAAGGCAAAGAACAATTAGTGTTGTTTCTGAGCTTTGCACTTTTCATCATTACGAATTACGATCAAATGGATGAGTGGCGTCTTGAGCCCTCCGGGCGCGGGGCCGGTTGGTTTGAACGGAATATGGAGTTTTTTGTTCTTACTGGGTACTGTTTGCTGGGATTTTGCCATCCGGGTGGCCCATTAGTTCTTTGTGCACATAATTGGATGCTCGACATCAGTTTAGATTTGGCATTGCGTCGATTTCGGTGCAGTATACATACACCTGCAGCTTGAAGATGGTCCAATACAGGCGTTCATTAGATTTCCAATCCAATACTCGGTTTCTATATTTGTCATTGCCTTGTGAGAAACTTGGACCATACTCGTGCCATGCTAATGTCGAAAGAAGGACCGTCGTAGCTGGTAGAACTTCTCAATTTACCACTTTTTACGAGTGACTGGCTTATTGACTATGGCACTGAATGACCAACTTCAATTATAGTTCACAGTTATCATGCACAGTCCTCTTCGGACTAAGCCAGGCACCAGCATCACTTAAAATAATTCACGGCATGTAATGTAGAATGAAGAAGAATCTCTGAATTTTATTTTTGAGGAAATCTCATTAAGAGTTCATGCCCAAATACACCCCCTAAATACGCCATTGAGTACAGCCATATCCATGTACGACCGCCGTGCACATATGATACAAAACGCCAAGCAATTACAGAAAGAAAAGCATACTCGCGCTCTCTATGCCTTGCTCTTCTTGCTCTTCTTCTTCTCCTTCTTCTCCGCCTTGTCAGCCTTCACCTCCTCCTCGGCATCCTCGCTGACATCACGCTTCCGCTTCTTCTCCTTCGAGCCCTCAGCGGCAGCCTTCTCCTCGGCCTTCCTTTGCTTCTTGAGGTCCTTCTTGCTGACCACGAGAGGAGTGCCATCGGCGTTCAGCTTGATCTCGCCACGCTCAGCCTTGCGCTTGTACTTGGCGACGCTAATTCCGGCGGCCTCAGCGAGAGCGCCGTACTTCTCCTCGTCGGTCTCGCCCTTCTTGGGAGTCTTCTCCTTCTTGGACTTCTTCTCCTCCTTCTTGGACTTCTTTGGGGTGCCGTTGGTGGCTGGAGCCTCTGCCATCTCAACATCCGACTCCTCATCGGAATCGGACTCAGACTCGACCTCCTGGATGAGCTTCTTCTCCTTCTTGGACTTCTTCTCTTCCTTCTTCTCAACGGCAGCGGGCGCATCGGAAGCAATTCCGTCGGCATCAGCGTTGTACTTCTTAGCCTCCTTCAGCTCCCACTTGCCTGGCTTGTCCATAGCCTTGCCGTCAGGGCCGACAGCAACGCCTCTTGGAAGAAGCGGCTTGCCCTCAAGTCCACGAAGGTGGCGCTCAATCTTTGCGCGGGACAGGACACCAAGAGCAGAGCGCTCCTCCTCATCGACATCATCGCCCTTGCCCTCACCCTGTGCGCTCCAGTCGGACAGAGCATCGACGCGGAGACCGATAGCAGCCTTGGCAGCAAGCATACGAGCGATCTTTCCCTTGTTCTTACCAGTGGCCTGTCCAACGAGGGAGGCGTGGTAGATGAGACCGTACTTAGGTGTGTCGTGCTTAGTCTTAAGAGCACGGAACAGAGCCTTCTCGGCACCAAGAATCTGGATGGTAGAAGCAGGCGACTTGGCCAAGTTCATCAAAGAACCGGCGTGTGCGATAAGTCTGGCACCAACGAGCTCACCGACAAGCTCGGTAAGGTTGGGTGCAATGGCTTGCATACGGGCGCTGAGGTAGCTGGAGAGTTGCTGTCTGTACTCTGTGAACCCAACAACCTGCTCGGCGAGGAGCTGAATGTTCTCCAAATCCTCTGGTGTAATCTCGGTACCCATGGACACCTCAGCGGCGGCCTTGACGGCAGCCTCAATCTCCTCTGGGAGAATGTCCGAGAGGTCGGTGGTAGCGGCGTTTGTGCGCATACCCATCTTCAAGATGATTCTGGCGATGGCAAGGTTGTCGTTGATAATACGAGCCATCTCAGGGAAATGCCATCCGTACCATTCCTTGACACGCATGGCGTAGGTGTTGAGCTCCTTGTCCAAGTCATCCAAAAGCGCAATGGCCTGGACAATCATGGTGTCGACCTTGTCGGGGGAGAACTTGAGCTTGTGACGGGACAGAGAGTGCGACAGACCAAGGGACATGGTCGAGATATTCTCGGGGAGCAGGCCCGGAATGAGCGCTGGGAGGTTCTCACGAATCGCACGGAAAAGCTCGTTGGAAGCGGAGTCGGAGATGGGGGTGAGCGTCACCGATGGCAACTTGTTAATTGCTTGCCCAAGTTTTGGGTCAGCGACAGCCAAAGAGGCCTTCTTCTCGTCCTTGATTGAGTCGAGCAGCTTGGCCAGCATGGGAGTGACCTTGCCATCCACCAGCGATGCTACTTCCTCGAGGGCCATAGCGGCACTATCGAACTTCTGGAAAGTCTTGAGTTTGAGCCTGGAGGACAATTAATATTAGTTCAGAACGCGCAAACTCAATGCGTTCGGATCGAACACCCATTGCCATTGCACCGTCGTTGGAAGAGTTGAACTTACATGCTGCACACACCCTCAGCCGTGCCAGCCTCTGTTGCGAGGTTCTCATTTTTCAGAAGTTTCTTATCCTTCGCCTTGAAGAGCGCATATCCTGCGCTCGTCTCCGTGAGTATAAACAGCGTCATTTTGAAGGGTGGCTGTTGCTGTTGCCGGAAGCGTGGAGAAGTCGTCGTTGGAGAGAGCTGTTTTGCTGAACGCTCTTGCTCCAGAAGTTTTTAACTTTTCAAAATGTTAGAGGCAGACGGGACTAGCGCGGATTGGCGAAAGTTCGAACTCCACAAGTTTATTTTGTCACGTGATCGACCGCAGCTCAGGTGGAGCCTTGGGAGCTTCACAGGACGTTGAACTTCCAGCCAACCCTCAAACTACCACCAAGCCTTCAAGATGGAGGGCCTTTTCTTCAATGTTAACAATGGGTAAGTAGCCTGATGAGGTTTCTAGGATTATCTCTGACGTATCCCGCAGCTACATCGAGGGAATTGTCCGCGGCTACCGCAACAGCCTCTTGACGAGCCAGAACTACAACAACATGACGCAGTGCGAGACTATTGATGGTGGGCCATTCTTTATAATACTCATGGCAGAAAGGATATTAATGTTTTAGATCTCAAACTCCAACTAGGCCCTGCATACGGGGATTTCCTGGCCTCTCTACCTCCAAACCCCTCCACTTCTTCTCTCGCCGCAAAGACGACCGACAAACTAATATCCGAGTTCCGCTATCTACGCGCAAATGCTGTCGGATCGCTGGCCAAGTTTATGGACTATCTGACATACGGCTATATGATCGACAATGTCGCACTCCTTATCACAGGAACACTGCACGAACGAGACACCAGAGAGCTCCTAGAGAGATGCCACCCCCTCGGCTGGTTCGAGACCATGCCGGTTCTCTGCGTCGCCACGAATATGGAAGAGTTATACAACAGCGTGTTGATCGAGACCCCTCTCGCACCTTATTTCAAGGGCAGCTTGAGCCACCAAGATCTTGACGAGCTGAACATTGAAATTGTTCGAAACACACTATACAAGAACTATTTGGAAGACTTCTACAACTTCGTCAACTCAGATTCGGAAATTGCGGGCACCCCTACGAGCGAGGTCATGTCGGAAATGCTGGAATTCGAGGCTGATCGCAGATCGATTAATATTACGCTGAACTCGTTTGGCACTGAGCTAACAAAGCAAGACCGCAAGAAGCTCTACCCAAGCTTCGGCAAGTTATTCCCCGAGGGTATTTTGATGTTGTCTAGAGCAGACGACATTGAAGGTGTACGTGTGGCCGTTGAGGGCAACTCGGATTATAAGTCATACTTCGACCAAACAGGACTTGGACAAGGTGGCGGTGTTGGCGCTGGCAACATGAGCGGCGGTGCAGGGAGCGATACTAAGAGCTTGGAAGATCTCTTCTACCAAAAAGAAATGGAGATTTCCAAGAATGCCTTCACAAGACAATTCACATTTTCGATTGTATATGCATGGATCAAGCTGCGGGAGCAAGTAAGTTGAACCGATTTTATTGTATGTTCAGGTCTAACAAGTATTAGGAGATCCGCAATATCACTTGGATCGCAGAGTGTATAGCACAAAACCAGAAGGAAAGGATTGGGAACTACATCAGCGTATTCTAGTCATATAGCCAGGCTTTCGATACGTCGTCCTGCTTTCATTTTGCACGGGTTAGAAAACAGTGAGGAAGGCGCAATAGGCGAATGGGACACTGGTAGTTTTACATAATTCACAATCGAGTCTACCTACTCGACCCCTTATTGTACATTGCGCCTTAACGACATATGCTGCTATTTTACAAACTGATTTCACCCTTCCATGTTCCCTCGGTCAGACCCAACGTCGAGATTAAGTTCTGCCAGCGATCGCCTCCTCTCTCCTTTCTCCGGAGATATTGTAACAACTTCTGTCTCCTATGCACCAACAGCCTGAGGTTCCTCTTGTTAACCTTATCCTTTTGGCGTCCCTTCAACACCATGTGGTCTGCAAGAACTTTGATTTTGGCCGTCAAAATGGCGATCTGAACTTCAGAGCTACCAGTATCTGGGCCAGCACGTGGTGTCTTCTCCACCTCCGCCTTTGAATCAGCTGCTCCAGCTGCACGAGGTCTCAGGACACCATCGGTGTTATGGCGGCCAAAGGTATCAACGCAGCGGCGGATGTTCGCCCTCGTCCTATCCTTCTGGTTTCCATTCTCCAATGCAAGAATGCGCTGAACTGCTGCGGTGGCTCGCTCGTGACCCTCGGCATGCTTGCGGATCTCTTCAGATTCCCGTTCTGGGTCGACAATGTCTCGGTTGGTGGAGATTACGGGTTGCGTCAGGATAAATGAGTGCTGCAGAGCTGTCTCGACTTCGGTGGGCTTGACGAAGTAGTTTAGATGTTTTGTTTGGTTCCTGTCCACGCCTTCAATGGGGGTGGCAGTTTTGAAAGACTCGACGAATGGCGTTGGAATGCCACGAACTGGGTCGCCAAGGGCAGCTTCACGTTCCGCGTTTAACTCATCCCGCCTTTTGACATTGGCCGCTTTCCTTTGGCGTGCCTGGGCCAAGGCATATGGATCACGGTGTCGTCGCTTTGCCGTGGACGCATTGGCGACAGATATCTTCGATACTGGACCGGCGACCGCAGGCTTTACTGCAGGTCTTGCGCATACTGGGAGGGATATTAGTAAACCGCGCCATTATACAATTGTTTAAGGCACATACATGACAGGGCGCCAAAGCGCGCCAGCAACGGTATTTGAGGCGGCATGGCTGGTTGCTTTACTTCCTCCTGACCTGAAGCCCGGCCTCTTGTCACAGCTATTTTCTCGGGCGTCGCCAATGGTTAATATACACTAGTCCACGTTGGGCGTAGGGGTTTTTACAAAACGCTAAACTCGTTTAGGCATTGTCGCGAAACCCTACGATGGCCGGCGCACACTGAATATCGCCAAATAATTACCGTGAACTTTTTCCTCTTCACGTCTTTTTCCTCCTCATCTCCCATCAACCACAACACCAAGGTCTTACCAGGTACAGATCAACCGTCAAAATGGCTCCTTCTCAACTCCCCCCCATTTTCAATGCCACGTCCCAGGACATTGAGATGCTCCTCGCGGCTCAGTGCCACTTGGGCTCCAAGAACATGCAGGTTCACATGGAGAACTACCTCTGGAAGACTCGCCCTGACGGAATCAATGTCATCAACATTGGCAAGACCTGGTAAGGGACTCTCCAATATGCTACGCATAGTTTCTACTATTTGCGCTTGAAATTGGTGTTAATATGTACGCTTAGGGAGAAGATTGTCCTCGCTGCCCGTATCATCGCGGCCATCGACAACCCCGCCGACATCTGCGTTATCTCCGCTCGCCCATACGGACAGCGCGCTGTCCTGAAGTTCGCCCACCACACTGGTGCCGTCGCCATTGCCGGTCGCTTCACCCCCGGTAACTTCACCAACTACATCACCCGCTCTTTCAAGGAGCCCCGTCTCATCATCGTTACCGACCCCCGTACCGATGCCCAGGCCATCAAGGAGGCTTCCTACGTCAACATCCCAGTCATTGCCCTTTGCGACACTGACTCCCCAACTGAGTTCGTTGACGTTGCCATCCCAACCAACAACAAGGCCCGCCACTCCATCGGTCTCGTCTGGTGGATGCTTGCCCGTGAGGTCCTCCGCCTGAGAGGTACCATCGCCAACCGCGAGGCTGACTGGGACGTCATGGTCGATCTTTACTTCTACCGCGACCCTGAGGCCGAGGAGAACAAGGAGATCGCCGAGGAGGCCAAGGTCCCAGGTGCCGATGAGGTCGGTGCCGCTGCCATCGACACTGGCTTCGCTTCCGCTGGTGCCGCTGACTGGGAGGTCTCCGGCCCAGCTGCTGGTGCTTTCGCTGCCACTGCCGCCGCGACTGGTGCCGCTGCTGGTGCCGGATGGGATGGTGAGGCCGGTGGTGAGTGGGGTGCGCAGCCAGCTGCTGCCACCACCACTGACTGGGCCGCTGCTGACCCAAAGGCCGCCACTGAGGACTGGTAGATGTCTGTCTTGGGAGGTCAATCACAGGTCACACTGTAGAAAAAGAAACGATTTGCTATTTTGCAAACCCCATCATGTCGTTGCCTGATTGAGGATTCGCGTGCCTGACACTTATGAGGGAAAGATACTGGGCTGCTGTTGCACTCGTTTCGGCGGTTGAGGGAAAGCCCTGTGTTGGCATGCGTTTTGATTCCTTTGTCTTGGGACGCGTACTATATGGAATGCGAAGCTTGTCGGAGGAATTACGCATTAATGCATTACTGGAAGCTGTCCTCGGCCGCATCTATATTGTGTGTCACTGGTGCCATTGCGTGATGTGTATGTGACCAGTGTTTCTGCCTTAATACCATGTCCCGTAAGCTGCTTTTCTTGTTCCTACCATTTTTAAGGTACCTGCCCACGATCATATTGTCATATACAGGGGTAGCTTCCCCTTTCGTTGTATCACACCACACACCAACCTTTCAGTTACTTCCACGTGAGGCCAGCCTCCTCATCCATTCTGCTTACTCTACTTTCTACCAAACATGTGCACGTGCATTTATACGGACTTTCAGTATGACCACCCTAGGCCCAAAGTTGGGGTCTCACGCACCATATCCGGAAGTCTCATGGGCAACAATGCCATTATAAGTACGTGGATATCATTAAAGTCATATAAACAGCCTAACCCTACCAAAATGAGTAAGAAAGAACCTCCAATACGCCCAATCGATCAATACATCAGCCCGAATAGGCAAAGCACCCACCCTACCGCTCAAATCACTTCCTGAAGGGGCAGAAAAGACCCCCAAAACAGCGCTAAACCACCCTATCTGGGCGACTGGGACGCCCTTCTCGCTCAAAACTGCGCAAAATAGCCTATCCAAAACCCGATTTTCGCCCCGATTTTACCCCTCTCAACCCAAGCAGCCCAGGCGCCCTAGCCCAGAGCAACCCCTGGCAGCCCCTCGCAGGCCCCCGGTAGCAGAATCTGCAGCCCTAGCGCTAACTCTCAAATCAGATGCTCGTAATGGTCGTGATAAAGCAGCAGCAAATGTGCTGGACAAGGTTGTGCGCGGCTATTGGGCGGAAGGGAGGGGTGTTCCGCTCCGCTCCGCCAGCCACGCTGAAAATGGCGACGACGAGGGTTTTTGCAACGCCGGCGTAAACAAAAAAATATGAACAGTGAAGGAAATGAAAAATGGTGGTTTCCGTGGTGATGAAACCTAGTACTCTGGCGATGGGTAACGCGCGCGAGCTTGTTTGTACTCTTGCGGGTGCTTTCTCGAGGTTTTGCTTGTGAGAGCACTGGGAATGCAATTAGCTAGGTTCTCAGATTCTTCGCTTTAGGGTTTGAAAACGGTGAGATTCCGTTCTTTCTGCCCGTGCAATTTAGATTGCAGCTGGTGGAATTTCGCAGATCTCATTGAGAACAGTCCAAAACCGGCGAAACCAGCATTCCAGGAGAATAGAGTTCTCGATTCCCGATTCAATTGGGGGGTAAAACTTACGAAACGTGCTTCTGGCTCCACTCCAAATCTCTCTTCACTTCCTTAACATCCTGGAATCCAGTTTGCATTCTGGCGCGAGATTTCGCAAGACGAGCCTGTGCTTTTGCGCGCAGCTCCTCAATCTCGCGTTGCTTGTTGTTGAGTTTGCCGGATCTGTGATTCTGTCAGTTATGGATTCATTGATTGCGGCGAGAAATTATCAATCGCGTATCATTTTTTCCGTGCGCCACAGAATGCAAAATATTGCATTCTCACTGGAAAGTGAAAAGGGGGCGGTTTCGCTAATGGCGGGGTAATGAGGGGTAATGCGCCGGGGCCCCCAAAAGAAAATAGAACTTACGCCTGTGCTTGGGTCGCCAAACTGCGATCCAGCGGAAGTGGGTCAAAGTTCATGTTCGAGAATCGCTCGCTGACGTAGTCCTGGAGATCGATTCCATTCGCTGAGTTTCTTGTCTCGTATTCGCTGCCCGCGTAGGAAGAAGTAGTGCTGTATCCAGAAACCGTGTATGAGGGACCAGTGGCGGATCCAGAAGTGACAGATTCAGCGGGCTCCGGCGGCGAGACGGCGTAGTTGCGGCTGATGGGCGCAGGGTGATAATATTGAGACTTGGCGGTCATGGCGATGGGGGAGGTGACGGCGTAAGTGTAAGTAGCCATTTTGATGGTTTGATGGAAACAATAAATTGAGATTGTGTGTCTTGAGAAACGGTGGCAAGAGGGATAATGATGTTTGGTATATGGACGTTAGATGAACTGAGGTTTGGTATAACCTTGGTGTATAGACAAGAGTATGTGGTGGCGGCGGGGTGGTGATGGTTTCTGTTTGCTGAAGTGAGACGAGGTGTGTGAGATGCTTGAAAGAGTATGTGATCTGGATAGTTACTGTGCAAACGGAGGTCTGTGAATGATAAGAAAGGAAGAAGGAGGAAAGTCCTCCATCGAGGATTCTGACCTCCCTTTTATACTTTTTCCTCATCCTGCCTCGCTTGGGGGACCTGCTCGAAGGAGGAAGGTTGAATAGGTTTGACCCTATTCCTTCCCTTTGTGTCCTCGTGTCATGCCTCTTGACCCCGCTCGAGGGTCTTCAGAGATAGGCTGAACACCCCCCTTCACCCCATCCTCCTCCTCAGTTCCGGATGCTCCGCTCCTCTTAGCCGCCGTTCCCGTCCTCTCACGGTCCTATTCCTGTAACTGTGTGGTGGCCGGCCTTAAACCCTGAAGGACCTTGAGGACCCTGGTTGACGCCATCTACGGGGATTGGTCTCAGAGGCAGTTTCTATTGATCACAGATAGCCGTCATTCGAGTTTTGCTCCGTCGGCACACCTGGTATTGGTGGATAAGGGGAGGGGATGGGGGGGGAGGGTAGACGGGCATTGTCCAGTCAGATGCTGGTCTCAGGGAACGAAGTTGTGAGGCGACTTGATTAAGGCGATGATACACTTCAAGCGCGGTGACGCTAGTCGGACTGGATAAAGCAGCACTGGAAAGTGGGAGAATGTGGGAAGATCCTATTGATGGTTTCTTGTCTCAGCGTTTGGTTGATATTAACATGCCCGATATTGGGGGGGATATTTGTGGGAAATGTATGGAATTCCCAAGGCCCGGGAAAACAGAATAAATCAATGATGTCAGGCAGAAGTGCGTCGTCGGGCTGTGTGTGGGAGATGTGGGCGAATTGTGTGTCCATAAAGAATTTAATTTTTTATTTTATTGAGAAAACATAAATAAATTCGTCCCTGACATCACTTCGTAATATTCCGATCGGGACCCATCAAAGCAGACCGCTTGGAATGCCATTTTCTGCCGTGATAGGTTATGTGATACAACTCCGGTATCAAAAAAACCTTTTTGTGGCTTGTGCTATGGGAACACAAAGAGGTCTCTCATGGATGATGGATGGTTACAGTACTTTTCACGGTAAGTACAGAATCATGCCCCAACATGCTCCAACATGTCCCTAACATATACCCCCGCGGCACGTTTTCCCCTAGGCCCCCTACTATAGTACAGTCCCCTACAGCCCCTCAGTTAAATAATACATTGGAGCGGAATGCCACAAGGCTGCATTCGTTGGTGGCCAAGGACGGAGTAAGCCCGCATATTCCTGCGATCAAATGGCCGTAGGAAAGACGCGGGCGAATATGCAGGGCTTAGGCTCGAGCTGGCCCATACATGCCAGGAGCCAATGAAGCTGGACGGGGCGACTGCCCACCTGTGGCACGAAAACATGGGCTGGACACAAATTAAAATATCTCGTTACTCGCTACAGCACTGAAGGAAATTCGTGCATCGGAAGGGATATTGACGAAACCAGGCTTGGGAGGCACAAGAAAGTCTTAAACGTGGAGTGCTGCCTAGTGGCAATTGGGATATTCGTCTACTATAATACATGTGATGTGCTAAACGATTTGTCCGAGCTGAGAGTATCCTAGATCTTCCTGTCCTTCTAACCAAAGACTTTGAGGAAGCCCCAGATGCCGATACCACTCAGAACTGGTATCGTCAGGTTGTCATCCCAGCCAAAGATATCAACAGCTTCGCTGGCCGCTGCCACAAAACCCGTCCATAGGCTCATCACTGTAAGTGCGACTCCGCCTCCAATCGTGCTCTGGGAATCAGTGAGGCTCAGCGCACCTTGGATGGCACCAGGGAGTCTCAGTACACCCGTGAACATGAATGGCCACTCGTCATCACCAGGGAACGGCCCCGTTCGTGGGGACAACCATCCCCAGAAACCCAGAGCAGTCACAACGCCGACAATAAATGCGGCGGCAGTACCAGCAACAGACTTGCCTTTCCTGATCCGTGGAGTGTATCTGCCCCATGCCCGTCCAAAAGTGCTCGCAGCTGTATCACACCAACTGAGGAGCAGTACCGCAACGACACTGACGTCTTTGGGGAGGAAGTAGAGCACGCTCCATGTACCAAGTAAATACCATATGACGCCGTTCCATGAGTTGTATTCCGTCTCGCGCATGAGAGCACCGAGTGCCCTTACATATATTCTATTCAGGTATGGGAACCTAAATCTCAAATAGTCGGTCGCGGCGATCGGTACAAGGGCAGCCATCAAATAAGGTGGGATGGCGCTGGTTTGCGAGCCAGAGACGTATGCCCATAATGTGAAAAACCCGATCGACACATGGAGTGCTTTCCTGGGTACTTCGTGCTTGTGAATAAAGGCGCGGAATTGCGTATGAATCGGAATTAGGCCGAGAGGGCTCGGACTGCGACTGAATTCGCGCCAGCTCCAGGCAGTCGATGGTGATGGCTTCGCTGGACTTAATAACGCCTCATCCTGTACTTCTGGCACCCCGTTGGCCTGGGCTTTGGATATTCCGCTGGTCTTGCGAACCCTGACAGGGCTTCTGCTTTTCGGCCTCGGCCTTCTGCCAGTCGCATCGGTGCTAGAGTCTGATGACTCGTCGTCGAGACCCTCAGCAATAGCCTGAGGTGTGTTTACTCGCTTCCTTGCGGATGCGCGTGTCATCGGACCAGAATATCCATCCTGTGACGTCTCGGAAGGGGTGGGCGACGGCGAAATCACCCTCGGAGTTGCCGGGATCGCGCGCGAAGGCATCATATGGTCAAAGGTCGGTAGCGCCCAGCAAGGTGCAACACCGACGATAGCTCGCCGGATATTTCGCAGTTGTAGTATGTTATATGTAGAGTGGAGTTGGGTATCGTCTGTCGTAAGGTTCGTAATTGTAGCGGTGGGCTGTGCTATTGGCTCCAGTGGAGCGATTGGAGCAGAGCAGGGCTGCGCTGCATTTTCATAGAAAAAGATATTCCCGTCACTATCCCGCAAGCTGGCTGCCACGGTTATTATGATATAAGTAATGGGAGGTGAGAGCAAGTGAAGGATGGCGTGGCATATAAAAATAACGTTGGTTGGGTTGCTGACAGGGACAGGCACAAGGCCGCTAATATTATGAAAAAGTGACGAAAATGCTGGTGGATGACGGCAGCCTTCTGTTTGGTCCGAGGCTGACATTTGATATTTCTACGAGCATAAATTATATTCGGAGTTCAACGTGGGAAGCCCAGGAAACATTTTTACGAGTATAAATTTTAACTATTTTGCATACGGAGTTTTAATAGAGTTATCTGCATTTGTTTACATCTTCCCTGACCTCATATCTCCAATTTCCAAATCGCTGGCAGGAAATCACTGCCAGGCATATCGCATGTGCATGGGCGTGATGGGTCACGTGCGCTATCGATAACGATAAGAAAATTAATTCAGCGGACATTTTTGACCACGACCACATATCTTTGATACGGCGGAGAGCTTCTATACTCTCAAGCTGAGAAAAGAAAAGACATACGGCGAAATGCCAGCAAAGGATGTGACCAAGAAGGATCCCCGGGCGTGGGATGCGCTCACTCCTCCTCTGTCCGCTTGGACTCTCGATGCGATTAGGACAATGGGCCTCGCGCGCATGACACCAGTCCAGGCTTCGACAATCCCTCTGTTCATGGGAAATAAGGATGTTGTGGTAGAGGTACGTTTGCATGGCTACATTGGCTTTGCATATAATAACAAATAAATCTAGGCTGTTACCGGAAGCGGAAAGACTCTGGCATTTTTAATACCGGTAGTTGAGAAGTTACTTCGACTCCAAGAACCACTGAAAAAGCATCACGTCGGCGCAATAATCATCTCCCCTACTCGAGAGTTGGCTACCCAACTACACACCGTCCTGCTATCACTGCTTGGTTTCCACGCTCCTTCAGCAGCAAAGTTGAACCCATCCGAAGATGCGGAATCTTTCCCCGCCTCGACTCTCTCAGTTGTCCCCCAGCTCCTCCTCGGAGGGACTACAACCCCAGCCCAAGACTTGAGCGCATTCCTCAAGAACAGCCCGAATCTTCTCATTTCTACGCCCGGTCGCCTCCTCGAACTTCTGTCCTCCCCACACGTTCACGCCCCGCAATCTTCGTTTGAAGTTCTCGTCCTTGATGAAGCCGACCGTCTCCTTGATCTGGGATTCAAAGATGACCTCCAGCGCATCCTCGCCCGCCTCCCAAAACAACGCCGCACTGGACTCTTCAGTGCCTCTGTTTCAGAAGCAGTTGGCGAGATTGTCCGTGTTGGCCTCCGTAATCCAGTCAAAATCGCGGTGAAAGTGAAATCACTCAACGGCGATGATAAACGAACACCGGCATCATTACAAATGACATACCTACTGACACGCCCCCAAGAGAAAATACCAGCGCTCCTCTCACTCTTGGAGAACGTAGAGCCCAAACCACAGAAGACCATTGTCTACCTTTCAACCTGCGCAGCCGTCGACTACTTCCAGCATCTCCTCATCGCTGTTCTACCATCTACCTTCTCTCTGGTCCCTCTCCACGGCAAACACCCTCCTGCTGTGCGCACCAAGAACTTCACCAAATTCCTCAACTCCGTCACTCCCATGGTCCTTCTCACCACTGATGTGGCGGCCCGTGGTCTAGATATCCCACAAGTCGATCTGGTAATCCAAATCGACCCACCTTCCGACCCGAAGGCTTTCCTCCATCGCTGCGGCCGTGCTGGACGCGCTGGCCGTAAAGGACTCAGTGTCATTTTCCTGCAGCCCGGCCGAGAAGAGGATTACATTCCTTTCTTGGAGATCCGAAAAACGCCGATTAGCGAGCTGACGAAGCCGGAGGTGAAGGTCAGTGAGAAGGACGTGCGTAGAATAACTGATAGATTGCGCAAGGAGGTCTTGGATGACCGCGCTTTGCATGATAAGGGCCAGCGTGGCTTTGTCTCGTGGGTCAAGAGCTATAGCAAGCACACTGCCAGCAGTATATTCCGAGTCGCAGATTTGGACTGGACTGATCTTGGTCATGCGTGGGGATTGGTGAAGCTCCCAAAGATGCCGGAGCTGAAGAAGTGGGACGGAGATAAGAGCCTGGGCATCAAGCTTAACATGTCCGAGTATGAGTACAAGGATAAGGTCCGCGAGAAGGCGCGCATAGTTGCGATGGAGGAGGCGAAGAACGCGGGTCCGTATGTCCCAACTGCAGAGCAGCTTGCAAAGAAGAAGGAGCGGAGTGCGTGGAGCGCGAAGCACGAAGCACAAGATTTGAAGGAGGATAGGCGTGAGAAGAAGAAGAGGAAGAGAGAAGCGGAGAGGTTGGAGAAGATGACTGCTGAGGAGAGAGAAAAGGAGGACGAGCTGCAGTCTCTACTGGAGCAGGTGAGGAAGAAGACCAAGATGGAGGAGAAGGCATTGCAGGAGCTGCATAAGCAGGAGTTTAAGGGATTTGATTAGTTGAAAGCGTGCCTGGCGAATGACGATACGAAGATGCTGTATATTTATGGCGTACAAATATTACCACTTTCTTGGAATGATGAAAATAATGTTTGGAATTATAACAGTACATGTACAGGCGGATTAGTGAATTAGTGCCATGATATAATTATTTGTGGTGGTGTTGGCCGTTCGCCTGTCAACGGACGGTTTGGGAGCCTTCAACTTCTTCGCCCCGCCACTCGTACACAACCACCTCTCGTCAACACCATGCCTCGTTCCAGGTCGCGGTCACCAGCACCACGGCGCTCGCCCCCACGGCGACGCAGTCGGTCGCCCGATCGCCGCGAAAACCCCCGCGACCGAGATCGAGACGGCGAAAGAGAACGAACCCGCGACCGTGAGCCTCGCGACAAACCCAAGAAGAGCGGCTTCAAGTGGAAAGAGAAGCGCCGCGACGAGGACCGCCCCGAGGAGCCCAAGCGCCTTGAGCGAGGCTATCGAAACCGTTCGCCCTCTCCCCGAAGGAATGCACCAGCCAGCAAGGGGTCGTCGGTCGAGGACAAATTCGGTGTTGCTGCCAAGTTTGGGCCGTCGGTGGCTGATAAGTTTGGGAGCTCTTCAAAAGCAGATGCGACGTCCGACACCTCGAAGCCACCACAACGGGCTGCAGCAGCTGCGGCGGCTGCGCCTGTCGCAAGTGGTGAACCCATGATTATCGTCCATATCAATGATCGGTTGGGAACAAAGGCCGCAATCCCTTGCCTTGCGAGCGATCCAGTCAAGTTGTTCAAAGCTCAGGTTGCAGCGCGCATTGGGAGAAAGCCCCACGAGATCATGCTGAAGAGACAAGGAGAGCGACCATTCAAGGATCAACTGACTCTGGAGGATTACGGGGTTAGCAATGGGGTGCAGATTGACTTGGAGATTGACACTGGAGATTAAGAGGAGCTCTTCGATGCTGGGAGACGGGTGGACGGTATCATGAGGGCGTTTAGAAGGAATTACTGGGTTCACTGGCAGAAACGTAGAAATGTCAAGCACTATGTTTCATTTAAGATATTATAGCTTGAAATACTGTGATTTATGTTGCAAGTTCTGATCTGTTGTTGCTGATCGACTCTGATCATCCACCACAATATTCCCTTATCGATAAGCCTCGAGTGTTTGTAAATATCCATGTGCTTAAGCTACAAGTGCTTCCATCACGGCACAACCAAAGATGCACATAGCCATTGCCAAATGTTAACTGTTGCACCCACTCTCCGCGTGCGGAGGCCCTCTCCCACGACGGTTGAATATATCGTCTCTACGCGCCCGCCGTCCACGGTCTCGTTCAGCCTTCTTCTCGGGGTGCTGACCACCATCCGCTTCCTCCTCCTCCTGAGCATCGCCCTCATCCTCTTCTGCAAATGGCAGCTCCACCCCTCCGCGCCGTGGCTCCTACCATATTCTCCAACGCCTGATGCGTTTACCCTAGACTACATCTGGCATTCTCTGGCGCTTCTCCATGCCTCGCAACTCGGGCTTGCTGCAACGCACGTGGCATCTCTCGTGCCTCTTTTTATTCTGCTCCCACTAGCAGCCGCATTCGCCTATTTGTCTATCAGCCGCATCCATACCGAGGAATCGTTGCTGGTCCTACGGGGCCTTGGGATCCAGACTTGCTCGAGCTCGTCGACGTACCTGACGGGCGCCTCGACACAGTTTATCCCGACGCAGAAGATTCAAGATCTGCTCATTAACGAGGCGTTTCGCGGGTTTGAGGTCAGGTACTACTTGGTTGTGGTTGTGGAGGGGGAAAAGGAGGTAGTGGTTGTCTTCCCCAAAACGTTACCTAGGCGGAGAGTTGTGGAGGAGGTGTGGCGAGGAGGGAGGCAGTGTTTATATGGCCGAGTGAAAGTTGTAGATAAAGCTAGTAATGGGAAGGCGTAGAACGCCTCGTGCCAGGGTCACGGATGGGAGCAAATGAGGATACTGATGAATATATGTATTTCTAAATGTTCTACTCGTCTGCGTTGTCGCTGGGCTCGCTGGGCTTATTCATCCTCCTGAAACCCTGCGTCTTCAGATCCGCAGAACCCTCGAAGCCTTTCCGTACGGCGTACTTCTCATTGATGACCTCGGGCCTCTCCATGAGCGGTTTCTTCATGACCGGAGTGTACTGCCCAGTCAACTTCGGCTTGTTGTTTCCGTCATAGACCTTCTGGCTCCTGACAACCTTGGCCCAATGATCGCTTGTCAACCCTTCAATGGCACCTCCTTGCTTCGCGACTGCACTCAGCAGGTTGCTTGCAAGGACCTCGTCAATCTTCCTCTCTCGCCAGACCTTCCAAAGATCTTCTATCAGGCCGACCGTGCCCCATTTAGTGTCTCCGCGGCCCGGTTCGTCACCGACATGGAGCCATTGGATGGCGTTTTCTCGACTAGGGTCGTCTTCATGAGGGAAAACGCAGTCCCAAAGAACGAGTGGTGCATCCTGTGCCATTTCATAGGCAGGCCGAGAGGGGTTCTTCTCAACATCAAGGAGCTCCTTTATGATAGTTGGTTTTTCCAGGCCCTGGCCAACCAGAAAGAGGATGGACACCATGCAGCGGACTTGATGCCAAAGAAACGCCGAACCGTGGAGAGTGAAAGTATATACTTTTGGAGATACCTGCTCGCTTGACCCAATTATGGACGGAGCCGGAGTAAATTCTTTTTTCCCTACAAAGTCCAGTACTGGGGTTGTGTCGTCCACTTCCAAGATATCGGCGAAAAACATCGTCCGCTCGAAATTAGTTATCTGTTTGCTGCCATCGATCTTGCAGAAGTTCCGGAAATCGTGGGACCCAACGAAGTAACTGGCAGCTTCGCGCATAGCGTCAATATCCAGCCATCCGTCCTTGACGCTGGTGTATTTATTCGTACGTTCAATGCTTGGGTTCTCTGGTGGTGGTGCAAACGCGGGTTGTGTGAAGAAGTACTTATACTGCCTTTCTTTGCAACTAAACCGGGCTGAGAAGCCGAGAGGGGGCGCCGGGCACCATGCCAAGATCCGGATATCTGGAGGAAGAAGTCGGTTTAATAAGTGACAATATGGTAGCTCATCAGCAATCGGATCGAAGTCGAAAGCGTCTTCGAATTCTGGATCATCGATGCTCAATTCAGGGGGGTTCGCCGACCTTCCCTCTTGAATGCTAGGACGAAGGGCAGGCGAAGCCATCTCAAGTGCATTATCGCGGGGCATTGTGTGATTAAAATCTTCTGTCCCATCCCTGGGTTCCGCGGCCGTGTGCTTTGGTAAAGGCCTATTGCTCCTGACTCTCAGGCCGATGACCTGGCCGAACGCGCTGACGCCCTTGTCGGTACGCCCGCACTTCGAATAATCGCATCCGTCCCAGTTTATTTCACCCTTGCCATCTGGAGATGCGCCTTTGGGGAATATGAGACGTGCTTTAACAAGCACCTCCCATAATTTCTCTTCGACCGTTGGTAACGGCGTCTTGTTGCCTACATGGTGCTCGAAGCCGTTATAGGCCTTCCCCAAATATGCCAATTTCAGCGCGATAAGGCGGGTGGAGTATCTGGAGGGGTCGAAATGTTTCTCTGTGCGCACTTTCTTGTAGCTCTTTTGCGGTGTCGCGACGGGATAACTGAATGGTTATTAGCTAGGTTGAGTTAAAGTTTAGGTAGTCACGAACTGTGCATTCTTGAGCTTCAAGTTGTGCTCCAACTCCGTCACTCGCTTTATGAGGTTTTCGTGAGACCACTCTTTGTAGTTTATTTTCTCTACAGGCGGGGTTGCCATGTTTTGGAGCGCGAGTCTTGCTGCCTTCTTCCTCCTTTCGATTTCAAAATGGGTAAGGAGATGCGGTGATGAGGCGTGGAAATGCCTGATTTTTGGTTCGGCGAAAGATTGTAGCGAATTCCTCCAGTTGCACGGTTTGGAGGTTCGCATCTCAAGACCTCTGGTGGCCTCGGAGTCAGTTGGGTTCCTGAGCCGTACCCAAAGACTTTTTTTGGGCAGACGCGGAGTGACACATTAATCGCCGGGTCCCTGAGACTGTGCTCTGCGGTCCCACTCTAGGCCTACCTTATCGATAAGATAACAAATGCATTTTGGACGTCAGCTCGTCCTTCACTATTCAACCACCATGCAATGGACGATTCCGATTCGGCTGTGGCCTCTATTCTATTCCTAGGCGATGCTGGATGTGGAAAGTCTACGTTCTTCTCGTAAGTTATAAATAATTTCTGGTTGACCCTCAAACTGAACAAATCCCAGGCGGATAAGCCATGGCATCGCGGGGCAACAGCCCGACAAACTCATTGCGCCTCTTCGTGATGGCGACCAACCATTTGTTTATGATATAAAGTTTCGCAATCGCCCGTTCCGATTCGAGCTGTACGACACCGCAAGCCCTGAAAACTGGAAGCTGCTGCAGCCTGATGTTGTGGTGTTGTGCTTTGATATAAGCCAACGGTTGAGCATGATTCATATGCAGAGATATGTACAGATGCCCATTCCAATGCAACTTTATTGCCAGTGAGGCTATTGGTAGGCAAGTCTGACGTGCTTCCAGTGGATCAACGAAACAATCAAGACCTTTATGCAGGGGCGGGAGCTTCCAATTATTGTGCTGGGCTTGAAGCGCGACTTGCGTAGCGAGCAAGACCCGAACGGGATCATATATCCCCAGGAAGCTTATAGAATTGCCCAAGAGATGAGATGCGACAAGTATATCGAGTGCTCAGCAGTCACTGGCGAGCTTTTGAAGGAAGCTTGGGAGGATATCTGTAAGACTGCCGCACTGACAACAAACAAAGGAGATGCTCTGCAAGGTCTCAGTGAGGGTGGATGTTTGATAATGTAAAGAATCTCCTCGTAAAACTTAGACAATCTTTATTATGTGATTTATCCCAGCGCCTATATGCTCCGTGTGAGAACGCCGCCCAATGCTAACACCTATCCAAACGATATACCCATTCTATTGCTGCCCCTCCATCTTTACATCCTCATTCCTCGCTAGCTTCGCTTCATTATCCTTTTCTCTGTGCCCACTTGCTTCGGCTGCCATGATTTGCCTATCCTTTTGATCAGGCGTTCCGAGCACCTCTGCAACGATATTGAGGATATCGTCGCGAATACCGTCGACGTCTTCGTAGAAGCGGTCGTCAAACTCCTGGATGAGGATATTCAGCACCGCAGGGCTCATTGGTCTATTGTTCATAATCATGATTATCTCGGCCTTTGTAAGATCGTACGGACGAAGGCGCTCCAAGAGAGTACGAATTGTGTCTTTGTTATAGGGCACGGGCTTGCTTCCCAGCGGGGATGGTGGCTTTTCGAAGTAGTCCATAAGCTCCATAACTATCGTCTGCAGGTTTCCCGGCCCTGGAGAATGTGTTAGCATTCCAGCTGGGAGAGGTATTGAGGGCGGCGTCGAGTAGATTTATTTTCAGAGTGAATGTCCGGATTTGAGCGTTGGGTATCCTTACCTCTCTTGTTTTTGCGCTCCTTCGCATACCTCTCTCTCAATTCTGATAGATGAGTGAAAACCTCATAGTTTGTTAAGACGGCCGACTGGGCCTCAAGGATCTTCATTTCGTTTTGCGACCCCGCGGCGCCCTTGTCTCAGAGGCTTCGAGTTGCTGTGCACGCTGTGGAACAGAACCCTGACTGACCAGACGAACTGCCTGCCTCTTCTTTGATATATTACGAGAAACGGGGCCCTGCGTAGTATGGAATGTGCGACTTGGGCGTTTATATGGGCATAAAATGGGCAGCTTGAAGGTGGGTTAGCGAGGCGGCGTTTAGTTTTCTGGACACCGCTGAGACACCACTGCCGCTTAAAGTGATTACAGACCTGTGAATAAAAACACAGCCTTTGATCTTCCAATACGTATTTTTAACAAGTTTAGTTATTAAGAAACCGCCCAATGAGAGGAACCCCATTAACTTCAATTTTAATATCTAATTCCTAACTACTGCACTGTACGCACGGTCCCATCTCAAACTTTCTGACCGCATGAGCAACTTCTACTATGCGTTTATCGGAGTGAATTCTGCCGAGGCGGTGAAGCTGATTAGGTTTTTAATGCGCCATTTATGTCAAAGCTCTTAAGATTCCGCATTGATTGGGGGTGGGGCACAACTTTTTTCCTTGACCTCGCGCCGACACTACGATTGAGCCGCCTTTCGCAATTCCTTCGTTTTCCTCTCGATCCGGAGGAAACGACGACAAATTTCTGTGTTTTCACAAGCACCAATATTCCAGATGTTGAAAGCAAAGTTTACATTCGAAAGTGCTTAACCACTCCTCTCCCCTCTGCCTTTACCGCGTCTTCTGTCACCCCTCATACCGACTTTTCCTTATCCGATCCAACGTAAACGGGAAACATCGGACAACGAAATAATTCACCACATCGGCCCATCTGCTTCTTACCGGCGAACAAGCTTTGTCAAACCAGGAGAGCTCCTACTTTGAAAGAAGCCAAACAAATAACCAACACCTTTCACTATGACCAGAAACATCGTCATACTGGGTGGCAACTCGCATCCGCAGCTCGTCGAGACTATTTGCAATACTCTTGGCGTTGCTGCCTGTGATCGAATCCTCAAAAAGTTCTCGGTCGGTGAGAGTCGACTTGAGATTCAAGACTCAGTCAGAGGAAAAGATGTCTACATCATTCAATCAGGTGGTGGAAAGGTCAACGATAACTTCATCGACTTGTGCATCATGATCTCAGCGTGCAAAACCGGCTCGGCAAAGCGAGTCACCGCAGTCCTACCGCTATTCCCCTACTCGAGGCAGCCGGATATTCCTTATAACAAGGTTGGAGCGCCTCTAACCCGAAACCCAACAGACGTTAATCGGACTGACTTTTCCTTCGAGAGTCGTCCAGCTACACCGAGCTTGTCTCAGCCGCCGAGTCAGGGCTTGGCGAATGGCATTGGAAACTTGCACAAGAAGCTTGGAAAGTCGTCATTAGAGGACAATGTGTCGAATGGTATTACCCCACCAAGGCGACAAGATACGAGCGATAGCAGCAACGGATCAGTCAAGGAAGAGAAGGGTGCCCAAACTCCCCACTTTACGACTCACGACTACGAGAACAACGCGGTCATCAACAATGCCGCATTCTTCCAGCCAAAGCCTGGATACAAGCAGTGGGTTGCCCAAGCGGGTACCCTCGTCGCGGATCTGCTTACCTGCGCTGGAGCGGACCACATCATCACCATGGACCTTCACGACCCGCAATACCAAGGCTTCTTCGACATCCCCGTCGACAACCTCTACGGGAAGCCACTCCTTAAGAGATACATTCAACAGCACATCCCCAACTTCAAAGACGCAGTCATCGTCAGCCCAGATGCCGGCGGTGCAAAGCGTGCCACAGCGATTGCCGACGGCCTGAACATGGACTTCGCCCTGATTCATAAGGTAATATAACCTGTTCCTTGACCGAGGCTCAAACTAATCAACAACCTAGGAACGTCGACCAACTCGCATCACTGACCGCCAAAACGCCACCATGATGCTTGTGGGAGATGTCGCCGGCCGGGTCGCCATTATCGTTGATGATCTCGCTGATACATCCAACACTATTACCCGCGCTGCCAAGCTTGTAAAGAGAGAGGGCGCCACCTACGTCTACGCCCTTCTCACCCACGGAGTATTCAGCGGCGACGCCATTTCCCGCATCAACGCCAGCGCCATTGACAAAGTCATCGTCACTAACAGTGTCCCACAAGAAGAGCACAAGCGCCTGTGCCCGAAACTCGAAGTACTGGAGATTGGCGGCATATTCGCAGAGTCGATACGACGGGTTTACCACGGCGAATCGATCAGCGTCCTTTTCCAGTACAACTAGAATACATGTAATGGAATTACACCAAATCATTGGGAGAGGCCGTTTTTCTTTCATGGCGTATATTTTCCTCGTTCTTGTGCTTCATTGGAGTTGGGAAGGCGGGTTCGTTACTCCCATTCATTTGACACCACCCGTCGGTACACAGTACAGTAGGCAGTTGCCACAGAACATTGGTCGGTGCGCCAGTCAAAAAGAAGCCCCGTTTACATATCTTTGCTATACCCCAAAAAAAGACTCCCAAGATGGAGGAGATGAGCGCAGGGTATTACGGGCATCTGCGGCTCTGATTTCTACCTACCAACTTAATTTTGTTCACACTATGAATGTCTTGACATCGTAATTGCACGCTTCCCAAGTGCTGGATACAGGCGTGAGACAGCTTGAGAGGGTAAAGAAGACGTCGAGAAATAAAAGATAGTTGAAGAATATGGTTGAGCACGGGGACCAATGATGCGTGATTTGTTTGCAATGTTATTGTGATTGTCAGCCCAGCCTCGAGCTAATTGCATGTGATTGCCGGGCCTCTACGACTGTTTATGCCGTCTGTCCTTGCCCCCTCTGCGGCCTTTCAACCCACGTCCCAACTTCCGGTAGCCCATTTTCCTTTTCCAGACCCCTCCAGGGATTATCATTAAAGCTCGGGTCGTAATAGCCTACATACCACAACTCATTCCTTTGCCCCCTCTGGCCCGAATTTTGATTCCTACCCATTGATCCTCCCGCTGACCCTGCAATACTTGGAGATGGCGGCGGTGGGCGCTGTGGTAGTAGGCCTACTGGTGGAGTTTGCAGTATAGACGTCGTCCCTGGCGCTGGTGGTATGCTGGTCCCCGGTGGCGCAACAACAGGCGTCTTCAACGCGTTCATAAAAGCTCCAAGGCCGGTCTCTTGTGGTTTCTTGGCTTTCTGCTTTTGCTTCCCAGGGGCAGGGGCCACTGAACTTCCTGTTGAAGCTAAGATGGCATCGATCTTGTCTTGCGCTGCGCGGGCTGCCTCGTTTGGTGGCGGGAGGCTGGTATCAACATAGCCTGGACCTTGCTCCTCCTCGTCTTCATCCAGCAAAATCTCATCTTCATTCTTTCCTATTCCGTCTAGAGCAGGTGGTGGACGGCTGGTGTCCAAATATCTCGGCCCCTCGTCGTCCTCATCCACGTACTGTGGTCCCTCATCATCGTCCAGTGCAATTTCCTCGTCGTTTGTCGCAGCTGATGCCGAAGCTTGTGATGGCACTCCCAATTGCCTTGGCCTTCCCAGCGGAATCTGGTTTCCTCCGCTGCCCTGCCCCTTTTTGCCCCCTTTGTCAATGGCTTCCAGGTCTTGGCCCTCTACGAAGGCATCGCTCTTGGGGTTGAACTTCCGTTTCTTAGGTGGTCCCTGTGTGCCGAAAGACGAGAAGCCCATGGCTGCTGCCATGGCGTCAGCCTCATCGTCAGACGAGGCGTATGAGGGGTCCATCCTTAATTGCTTCGAGGACAAAGTATTATAGGAGGTTTGAATGGGAGTGTAATGTTGTAAGTCAGGTGACGAGATAGGAATTCATGTCCAGATTCTGGGGAAGAGATGCTAGCAGGGGTCCGTGCTTTACCATGCATTGGGGTCCGCTAGAGTGCCTTCACCATGTCTCGGATCGTGGGCTATCCGCCTGGCTGACATTTAGAATTCTTGAAACTAAGAAATAATTGTCTAGTCGGATTCTTATAAGTAGTGTATAATATCCGCAATGTCCAAATAGTCAGACAAGTCCAGAAAAACAGCCTCATCAAAATCAAACTCCCTTCAAGACTCCTATTCCGTGTCACCCACTCTCCTCCAAAAATATGTCGGATCCAGTCGCCACGGAAGCAATTGCAGGGGCACCTACAGCTCCTTCCAGTATCAAAATACGTCCTCCCAAAGAACGCGGTGCACCCTCATCGCCATCTTCCGCAACCTTCGTACCCCCTCGCGACAGTATCACGGGAACATGGCACGTTACCCATTCCACCCTCCCCATGTGGAAAAAAGCCCGTAACGTCGCCATAACATACGCACCTCTCTCTGAAGACGCCAACCCAAAGCTCGACGACACGGTGACCTACCAGGGACTTACGAGCCCTAATCTTAAGACGGTCTCTGGCATCGATACGCCCGCAGGGGACGGGGCGTGGAGCTGGCGAGGGAAGGGCTGGTTGATGATTGCCAGCAGCCATTGGCAGTTCTTGGGGTATGGTGGGGGAGGAGAGGGAGCTGAGGGAGAGGGCTGGGCTGTGACGTATTTCCAGAAGACTCTGTTTACGCCTGCGGGGATTGATATCTACAGTCGGCGAAAGGAGGGGCTACGTGCTGAAATGCTGCAGGGCATTACGGCTGCATTGGGCGAGAATGAGAGTGAAGAGATTAGGGAGTTGGCGAAGGTGTTGTTTGAAGTGAAACGGGATTGATCAGGCGTTGGCGAGAAGGGGCCTTTGAGAAGATCATTTACAGACATAGAGATACCCAAATTTGATCACCGATGAATAACATAGGCTGTGCGCCAATATTAAGTGCATACAAGGACCTGTAATATCAATAATTGAAAAGAATGACTGCGGTGTTCAGCATGTATAGCACAGGCATTTATACATTGCTTTCTTCTTGATATAGAATAACACAATTGATAGTTACACATGCCTCTCGCCGCATGACAGTATATACTGTAATAATCTTACAACATAGTCCTTCCCCATTCTTTTCACCCAATCCCCCATCTATTCCTTTAGCATACACTCTTTCTGCAGCTCGCCTATTGCTCAATCTCGCTCAACTCCTTAACCCTCAACTCAGACAAACGCAACACCGTGAACTTGTGCTTGCTGATAACAGTCTTCGTCCTCCGATTCCTCTGCTTCTTCTTAATCTTAATCCGTGCCGGCTCGCCCTCCGCCCCCATAACAATTGCCCTGCACTCGAACACTCTCTCGTCGACATGTGGTTGCCCCTTCAATGTGTAGTCTCTGCTGCCAATAGCCGAGGCGCGGTTGAGTCTGAGGACGTCGCCTGGCACAACGCCGGGCATGTGGAATGGGAGACGGACGGTATCTCCTACGGTGAGGAGGTATGGTCGGCCGTGGATGAGCGCGGTTATGAATTTGGACGGTTGCGCATTGAGCAGAGGGAGGAGCTCCTTGACCGATTCCGTGACGGCGTAGGGTGTGGATGGCTCGGTCGGCTGGGTAGCATAGATGCCAGCAGCAGATGCAATATTCTCAGTCGAGATGGGAGACTGGGACATCAGAGGAGCCTGCGTGGCAGAGATGTTGTTGGTTGGGGACTCGACATGCTGTTCGGTCGAGTTGAAGTATCGTGCCTGGCTTGGGAGGAGGAAAGTTGGCGGGAGTGTCGAGGAGGGCACCCGCACCTCCTGCACCGCTCTTCTCAATGCTCTGCTGAACATTTTCGGTCTCGAATGTGGCCTGCGATGCCAATTACAAGAGCTGATCTATAAAAGCTGGTAGTTCAGGGCGCTCGAGAATCTCAAAATCTTGCTGACTAATCAGACGCTACGACCATTAAATCTTGGCACGCCGATTGTGAGGCTTATCTTTGGGAAAGGGTTTGGCACTGCCAGAGGAAAGGTCACTTGAGATAGCACAAAGCAAATAATTGGTAGGGAGATGGGGCTGTGAATCCCTATTTACTAGTTGGAGATTGTATTACTTGAAAATGGGGCCTTCTTTGACGTTTGTGATCTTGGATCTTGGAACGTGAACGATAACTCCGTATTATAATATGTATTGTCTTTGATACAGATGCTATATATATATATATATTTATCTTGGATCAATTAACCTCATTACCCTTTGGCAGCGAGCCTGGAACTCGCAGTCTATATGCTCATCTGACCCAATAATTCATCCAGAAACGCCCATGTCATCCACCCATTGGACGCTTTATTTCCCATCCTCTACAACCACAGCAACAATTACACATATATCATCGACCTTGCCCCCGCTCCACATCTCATGCGGGTAGTGCTTCTGCACCTCTTTCGCAAACGGTCCGTCAACCCTCCTATTAATACTGGCCGCCTTTGCAGCGCTCGCTATCCCCATGGCCAGGAACGATTGCAATGACTTGACAGATTTGTCAGGCCCTCCCGAAGTATCCTTCACAATATACTCAGACAGACGATCCGTGACCTTGATGCCCTCGTCACTGTGGGTCCACGCGTTTGCCCCTACCATCAGCTTGCTGACCAGCTTTAGGATATCGTGGCTGTTGAGATTATCCCACACACCATCTGTTGCAAAGACAAGCACATCACCGTGGCGCAAGTTGTGCTTGGAAACTGCGGAATCCTTTGGCATATCGTCCAACTGTGTTCCTCCAAATGCTTGTGTCATCATCCGCATTGCTCTTGGTATGATGGCCAGTTGGTAGGGGGTGTTGAACGCGTGCGTCTGTGGCTCGGAATTGTAGTGCACTGCATTCAACCGGAGCTGAAGGAAACCCGAGTCGCCCAAATTTGCAACATCCAAACTTCCATCGGTCCTCGCGATCGCAACGCAGGCTGTGCTACCACCCGCTCTAATCGTCTTGTCTTCGACCACGCTATCGTACCCTTCCTGCATCAAGGCCATCGCACTCAGTGCCTCCCCTGAAAGTGGATCGAAATTGTTCGCTTCATATGCCATGTAGTCGCAGAAGGCGTGGGAGAAATCCGCTGGGTCCACTCCCGAATCTGCCCATCCACCTACTCCGTCCGCAACACCCATCGCCACATCGCCGCTGTCGCCGAGCTGAGAAACGAAGAATGCATCTTGGCCGGATGCAGGGCGCGCTTTTCTGTTCGTTCGCCGCTTGACGGGGATTGGGTGGGGTTCGAAGTGAACCACGTTTTCATTCGGCTTGAAGCGCTTGTCTTTGGCTGTGAAGGAAGCTGCAATGCCGTATGAGAATCGAGGTGGTGGGTGTGCAGCGCTGGATTCCTGTCGCTTTGCTATGGGAGTTGGGAGGCTATACTGCCTTCGTGACGGTGTTTTTGTTCGACTCTTGGCCAGAGATGAGTTTGTGAGGCTTCTTCGTCCTGTTGGTTGTTGGGCACAGAGTGTGGGAATGACACATTCTGCTAATGCTAGTCTCTTTGATGCTGTCGTCGCCAACGTGTTGGCTGATATGCGCCGCGCCGCAATGTCCATGGTTGCAAAGGATTGCTGACCTGGAATCCAAGAAATGCGAAGCCCAGCAGCTTGAGGTCAAGGAACCAAAAACGCGCGCTAAACTGCTGCCATGATCGCTATCTATGTGTATAATTGAAATCGCGGGTTCTATTGTGCGGTGGAGTCGTAATTCTTGGGCTTCGAGCGTTGGTAGAGCCAAGTCCCGTTTTATTTCAGAGACTTAAGGAAATCGCGGGATAGGAGCGAGACGCTATCAACATATCGGATGCTAGGGTGCCGTGCTCCGAACGTATGGAATTATGCCTATAGGGTTCGGAGAAGGGTCTTGGTTTTACGGTTTATAATGCAGAGAGTGAACATATGGAAATTCTATGCTTAAAATTTCTATTTACTGTGATGCGGCCCTTTAAATCAAGAAAGGGATTCATCGTTTTGATATCCCGTATCGGGGCTTCGGGGCAATCGATGTATCAAATACAGCCTCGTAGCCTCGCGGCAGATCCCCAGATTTGGCCAATTAGTCGATCGCGTCACCTACAGGGGTCCAAACATCAGCCGCCTCGATCAGGACGGGACAAAGACCCATGGTCGTATAGAGCATTTATTTCTCAAAAGGGTTCTCAATAACATTTCCTGGGGCCCTTACTCGGGATATAAGTCATCACGTTCCTCCCAGTGCTCTGGATGGGAATTTGTCGCTAAAACTGGCCGACTAATTGCTTGGCCATTACACACCAGTCGGGGCTCGACTACCCTTACTTTCACAGCTTCCGACCATGGTGGGACGCGAAGAAGAGGCCGCAGGGCTTTTGGAAAACAGCCATGAGGGCCCGTCAAGAGCCTCCATCGACTCAATGTCTTCGGCATCGACTACAAGCCTAGTGTTCGAACGAATTGACGAACAAAACAAGAGTCAGGCCAAGTCATCGAGGATGCCTGGCCAGAACGGATCTCGACCCTATAGCGACCACGTGGAAGCGTTGTCACTCGATGCCGAAGACGAAAAGCAGCAAGATCTCGAAAACGGCCTTACTAGCAGCAAGGGAAGCAGCAGATGGTGCACGAAGCTTGTCTGGATTCTGGCGGGGACATTCGTCACCTTGTGGGCTGCGGGGACGGTCATATTTCTCATTCGGCACCCCGTAGCTGATGCGCCTCACAACCCAAATGCGCCCAATATTGGCAACGGAAATAAAGTGACCCTTCCACAGGTTATGGGTGGGCAGTGGGCCGCGAGAAAACACGGTATCAGCTGGATCGAGGGTGCCAATGGCGAGGACGGCCTGCTTCTTGAGCAAGGTGCGGCTGGTAAAAACTACCTAGTAGTTGAGGATGTGCGCGGAGACAATGCGACACAAAGTAGCGCTCCAGATAACGTGTTGATGAAGATACCAGTCTTCACTGCGGGAGGTGAAAGACATAAGGCATCCAAAGTTTGGCCAAGCAAGAATCTTAAACATGTTCTCATTGCTACCAACGTAGAGAGCAACTGGAGGCATTCATTTTACGCCCGGTATTGGATATTCGATGTTGAGACTCAAACAGCCCAGCCACTTGATCCAACCAACCTCCGCGGTAGGGTTCAGCTGGCCAGCTGGAGCCCACAGAGCGATGCCATCGTGTTTACAAGAGACAACAACGTGTTCCTCAGAAAGCTCTCCTCTCCAACTGTTATTCCTATTACGACAGATGGCAACAAGGACCTGTTCTATGGTATCCCCGACTGGGTCTATGAAGAGGAAGTTTTTGGTGGCAACAGCGCGACGTGGTGGGCTGAAGATGGCAAATATATCGCGTTTCTGAGGACGAATGAATCTCAAGTACCAGAATATCCAGTCCAGTATTTCATAAAGAGGCCAAGTGGGACGGAGGCTGCCCCTGGAGAGGAGAACTATCCAGAAGTCAGGCAGATCAAGTACCCAAAGGCCGGGGCGCCGAACCCTATAGTGTCTCTTCGGTTTTATGATGTTGCCAAAGGCGATGTCTTCGATGTCAAGACTGCAGATGATTTTGCCGACGACACTCGACTCATTACAGAGGTCATCTGGGCAGGTGCGACAGGAAAGGCAATCGTCAAGGAGACTAACCGCGAAAGCGATATCCTGCAAGTTGTCTTGGTGGATGTGTTGAGCCGCTCAGGAAAGACTGTTCGTACTGTCAATGTCGCTGAGATTGATGGTGGATGGTTCGAGGTTTCTCAAAAGACCCGTTATATTCCTGCAGACCCTACGAATGGAAGGCCACACGATGGTTATATCGACACAATAATCCACGAGAATTATGATCACCTTGGTTACTTTACACCGCTGGACAATGCCACACCAGTCCTTCTTACTTCCGGAAACTGGGAGGTCGAGTCGGCCCCGTCAGCAGTAGACCTGAAAAATAACCTGGTGTATTTTGTATCTACCAAGGAGTCGCCGATTCAAAGGCACATTTACAGTGTCAAACTGGACGGGACTGACCTAAAGCCCCTGACTGACACGTCGAAGGAAGGTTACTACAGTGGCTCGTTCTCCAGCGGTGCTGGCTACTCGTTACTTAGCTACGACGGTCCTGCTATTCCCTGGCAACGGGTTATTAGCACACCGAGCAATTCTGACTCTTACGAGAAAATTGTGGAGGAGAATCAGGCTTTGGAGAGGATGGCCAAGAAGCACGACCTGCCCGAAAACATATACTCCAACGTTACAATTGATGGGTTCAACTTGCAGGTCATTGAGCGCCGCCCGCCTCATTTCGACAAGAAGAAGAAATACCCGGTGCTTTTCCACCTATATGGAGGCCCAGGCTCGCAAACAGTCGATAAGAAATTCAAGGTCGACTTCCAAGCATATGTTGCTGCCAACTTGGGTTACATCGTCGTCACAGTTGACGGCCGCGGCACGGGCTTCATTGGCCGCAAAGCGCGCTGCATCATCCGAGGTGATCTGGGACACTGGGAGGCTCATGATCAGATCGAGACTGCAAAGATCTGGGCTGCAAAGCCTTACGTCGATGCGTCTCGCCTCGCCATTTGGGGATGGTCGTATGGTGGATTCATGACCCTCAAGACGCTTGAGCAGGACGCCGGCCAGACTTTCCAGTATGGTATGGCCGTTGCACCAGTGACAGACTGGAGGTACTACGATTCCATCTATACAGAGCGGTATATGCACACGCCTCAGGAGAACCCAGGAGGATACGACAATGCGACTGTTAGCGATGCCGTGGCGCTGCAGAAGAACGTGCGGTTCTTGATCATGCACGGTGTTGCGGACGACAATGTGCATATGCAGAATACACTGGCGTTGCTCGACCGACTGGATTTGGCCGGTGTGGAGAACTATGATGTTCACGTTTTCCCAGACAGTGACCATGGTATTTATTTCCACAATGCGAACAAGATTGTGTATGACAGTAAGTTTACCCCTGTGCCGAAACACGTGTCAGTTATAGAGTCTAATATGTCGCAGAACTAAATAACTGGCTTATTAATGCCTTCAACGGCGAGTGGTTGCGGACATCGAATGCTGTTCCGATAGCAGTTGACACTGCTGCAGAGAGGGAGAAGGAGTAGGCTTTGGGATCGTATCGTCCGCTGGCTCAATGGAGAGCAGGCATAAGGCGTTATAACGTATGGTATATGTGCCATAGGAGCTATATCAGCATTCACGGCGTTTGAATTGGACCTTCCTTGTATACCTTTTTTTATTTACTACTGCAGAGATACCAGATGAAGCATATATCATATGGCAAGAAATTTATTACTATCAAAATAGCTTCGTTCAAATGCTATATATTGACATGGATCAAATAACAAGCTTAATTGCCACGACAACCATAAAGCGATATCGTTGACCAATTCTTCTGATCAAACTATACAGGCTATCTCCTTTCTGGCTCGCCAGTGTCGGTGCGAAAAGTTGAATTGTCCGTGTTGACATACTCTATATATATAATTAGCACGCCATAACCCCACACTGTGTTATCATATCGCTCGCATGCCATCAACCACCACATTTCACCACATTACGAAGCTACCATGCCTACCATGCCTGGCTTTCGTAGCGCTAGCGACCACACAGATTGATCAGACGGATGAGTAGGTTTGGGTAACGCGTTGACGTCTTCTGACGCCTTCGCAACCACCCACCCGCCATCGGTCAACTCTCCCTCAGACGCCGACGCTCCCCCATACCTCTACTTTCCAAACCTGCCCAACTTCACGGACGGAGAAGTCAGCCACCGACCGCCGTCTATTTTAATCCACTAGATAATTGCGAGATTTCGTGATCGAGACGCGTAGCCACTTAGGACGCGCTGATTGACAGCACGCTCGATAGCGGGGTTGAGGGGACCGACCACGCCGATGTGGAAACAAGGCGCCATGAGGATACGCATGGCGGGGTAGCCTCGAAGACGGGCAAAGCATGGTAGTTGTCGCCGATGACTCTCAGAAAATGTGTCGACGAGCAGCACGAGCATCCCTATCGTCGCCATAGGCAGCCATCTGGCGTCATTGCGCGATCTTGCATACATAGCGAGCTATCCTCTCACGAAATATATATATATGCCCTGCAAGCCTGAGTCGCAAATATGTCTCCCGGTCTCTGTTTTATAGTCATCTCTTCCAACTACCCTTCTCGACCGAAGCCACAGAAGCCAACAGCTATTTCAATACCTCCAGTACCAATCAAGACATAGTCAATATGGCCCCATCCATCGAGCAAGTCGTTCCGGAGTCCGTCGTTCAGACGACTGAGCACATCCAGGAGAAGCTCGGAGCTATTGGCCTCGGAAACAACACCACTGAGGAGCCAAAGCCTGCTGAGAAGGTTGAGGAAGCCCCGGCTGTCCAAGCCCCGGCTGTCGAGGCCCCAGCTGCCCAGGCAGCTCCAGTTGAGGAGGCCGTCAAGCCAGCGGCTGTTGCCGCAAGCAACTACATTAAGGCACCCCTAAAGCTCAGCGGCGCCATCGATTCGTGGAAGAACTTTGATGTTACACCAGTTATTGGACGTGAATACGCCGACGTTGACCTCGCCGCTGTCTTGAGCGCCGAGAACTCTGACGAGCTCCTCAGGGATCTTGCCATTACCAGTATGTCCCGCAAAACTTATGATACACTCAGACTTTGAAACTAACAGATTTCCAGTCTCCCAGCGTGGTGTCGTATTTTTCCGTGCCCAAGACAACCTCACCGATGATCTCCAGAAGGTCCTCGCACAGCGCCTCGGCGAGCTCTCGGGCAAGCCTGCCACCTCGAAGCTGCACATTCACCCTGTCGCAAACGCAGGAAGGGAACACGGAGGCAAGGATGACGAGATATCCGTCATCTCCTCAGAGCAGGCGAAGAAGATCTACATCAACTCCAAGTCGAAGCTGTACGCCCAGGGCGTGAAGAAGCAGAACGGAAAGGTTGGTTGGCACTCGGACATCACCTTCGAGCCCATCCCATCCGACTACTCCATCCTCAGACTGGTTCAGCTGCCCTCGACTGGCGGTGGTAAGTCATAACCCCCCATCTACAAACCTGAGCCAAGCTGACAATATAATAGACACCCTTTGGGCCTCCGGCTACGAGCTCTACGACCGCATCTCCGAGCCATACCAGAAATTCCTCGAGACCCTTACCGCCACCTACGCGCAGCCAGGCTTCAACGAGGCCGCCGAGAGGAACGGCTTCAAGATCTTCAGCGGCGAGCGCGGCGCCCCCGAGAACGTCGGTGAGCTCCTCGAGGCCATCCACCCCGTCATCCGAACCAACCCGGTCACCGGATGGAAGTCCGTGTTCGCCGTCGGCCAGCACGTTGCCAAGATCAACGACGTGACTGAGCTCGAGAGCGAGGCTCTGCTTGCGTGGTTCGTGAGGCTGCTGGTCGATAACCACGATCTGCAGGTCCGTCACAAGTGGAAGACCCCCAATGATCTCGCTATCTGGGATAACAGGAGTGTGTACCATGCTGCGACGCCGGATTACCTGGATGGTAACTACGGAGAGAGGAAGGGTAACCGCGCGGTTAGCTTGGGAGAGAGGCCGTACCTGGATCCCGCGAGTGTGTCGAGGACGGATGCGCTGGCCGCTGAGAGGGCAGCAACTGCATAAGCGTGTAAATTGAGTCTTTTAGTGTAGCATGCATACTTGATCGGTTTAGGATACAAGTAGACGAATGATGAAATTGTTAAACATAATTGAGATGGAAACGTGATTGCTTAATCCAGAAACCAAGAGTGCCTTGGGGCATGAAGTATGAACGAGGAGATAAATACCTGGTATAAGACCCAAGATATGATAATCTGCGTAAACGTCAAACAACAGCATTTCTGTAGTAGCCAAAACGCAAAATACAAGCAACATAATATCCCACAAATAGAAGCCTGACTGACGCCAGTAGTCGTGAATCTGTTCAATTTTGTACTTCGTCCCGTACACTGGGAGTGCCTATATAACCCAACTCCATACAAATGCCGCACCAACCCCAAACAACGCCTGGTATGTTCCCCAAAAATCTCCCCCACCGCAAACATTTACTTTTCGTTGACCAGCACCATCTTCTCGCGCTCTGGCTTCCTCTTCTGGAACTGCTTCTTGGTATGCTTCCTCTCATTCTCGATCTTGCGCTTGATAGCCTTGAGCTCCTCCGACTTGATCTCCCCAGCCTTCTTAATCACCTTCGGCACATGTCTGTGTCTCTTAATACGGCGGATCTCGGGCATATGCTGATACCTCTCCGACAGAGCAGCGTTGTACTCCAACGCCTGCCTCTGCTTGGCGGACTTGATGCCCTCGCGTCTGGACGACTCGGCGCGCCATAAGCGGATGTTGCCGTCGTCGGAGCCGGAGAGAATGTATTTCGAATCGGGCGTGAACTTGGTGGAGAAGACGCGCTGCATGCGCTTGGTGTGGTAGATGTCTCTGGAGTGTCCGCTGCGTGCCTTCCAGATGCGGATAGTACGGTCGTAGGAGGCGCTGACGAGCTCCTCGCCCGTGGGGCTGTACTCGACGTCCATAACTGCGGCGACGTGGTCCTTGAGGACGTTAAGCGCCTTGTTCATCTTCCTCATGTCGAAGACGTAGATGTTGTGGTCTTCGTTTGCCACGGCGAAGTTGAAGGCCTCCATGGGGTTCCAGGCGATGGCGTTGGATGCGAAGTTAAGGACCGTCTTTGCGAGGGGCATTGATGTGCGCAGATCGTAGAGTACAATCGACCTGTCTGTTGCGCAGGAGGCCAGGATGGAGGTTTCAACCTGGTTGAATTGCACAGTGGTGATGGTGTCTGTGGATGTTGGCCACTTGAGCACTTCTGGCGGGGCGGTAAACCTCTCCAGGTCGTAGATAGAAATAACCCCCGACGAGGCCGCAAAGGCATTCTTCGACCTGTGATGCGATATCCCCGTAAAGGCGTTCGTACCCAGCCATGTTGCTAATGGAGCCGATCCAGACGGTGTGTGATAAGGATCAAAGAGCTTGATCGAGCGATCCGAGGCGCAAGTCAAGAGCTTCTGATCCCTCGTCCAACTCATGCTCTTCACGATATTCTCGTGCGCACCGACATTCCATATTTCGTCCCGGCTAGTTAAATCCCACACTTTTACTATTCCATCACCACTGCCACTTGCAAATCGTTGCAGGGAATTCGGGTCCTTCGCCATCGTGTAGACTCCGTCCACATGACCCTTGCCGAGCTGCCCAATAAATGGGGCGGCAAACATACGTTCCAGCTTTGTCGCATTGAGTGCACGAGTATATTCTCTCGCTCTTTCGAAGGGATGTAATGCTGGATCAAGGTTGCGAGGCTGTCTGGCGACATCAGAACCTGGCGCTTGCGCCGTCGCCGCTGAGCGCGTGAGCGCTTTAATCTTCTAAATTGGGATATTAGCACTATTCCTCTCTACTATAAATCAGTATTTTACGTACCATGATGTGCTGAACAGTTGGCTTCCCATTTACTGTTGGTTCATTGGAAGTTCGTAGAGGCCGTTTATCGAAGCCTCGTCTCGAACTTTTTCGAGCAGGGATGCTTTATCGCAAATCACGTGATTATGCGCTAGCGCGTCAAGCTGTCGCCCAAGGCGACTGCAGCTACGCAAGAAGGCACGCCCATACCACCCTTTCTATCACACAACATCAAAATGGCGCCGGTAGACTCAGATCGGATAATAGAAGCTGAGAAGCTGGTGAAGACAGAACCAAGGAAGGCGGAGGCATTATACAAGGATATCCTCTCAAAAACCCCGTCCGCAACCAACGATGCGGCCGTGCGTGAGTTTGAGACGGCGCTGGTGAAGCTGGGAGAGCTGTATCGACATGAGCAGTATGTTTATTCGAATGGATTTGGATGACCTTTGCTTACATCAATAGGAAAACTGATGAGCTTGTCAACCTAATCACAACAAGCCGGACGGTTCTATCGTCGTTTGCAAAGGCAAAGACGGCCAAACTTGGTAAGCAACGGACAGCCTTCCCCAAAGAGCACGAACCTAACACTCTCCAGTCCGCTCGCTCCTCGACCTCTTCCACAAAATCCCCAATACGACCGACACTCAAATCTCCGTCACCAAATCCTGCATAGAATGGGCCACCTCGGAGCGCCGCAGCTTCCTGCGCCAGAACCTCGAAACCCGCCTGGTCGCCCTGCACATGGCAAAGCAATCCTACTACGACGCCCTCACCCTCATCAACAGCCTCCTCCGCGAACTCAAGCGCCTCGACGACAAGCTCGTCCTCGTCGAAGTGCAACTCCTCGAGTCGCGCGTCTACCACGCCCTCGGCAACGTCGCCAAAGGCCGCGCCGCCCTCACCAGCGCCCGCACTTCCGCCGCCTCAGTTTACACCCCTCCGCTCCTGCAAGCTGGGCTGGATATGCAATCCGGCATGCTGCACGCGGAGGACAAGGACTTCAACACTGCGTTCTCGTACTTCATCGAAGCCCTCGACGGGTACCACACGCAGGACGAACCGGCCAAGGCCACCGCGGCGCTGCAGTACATGCTCCTGTGCAAGATCATGCTTAACCTCAACGACGACATCGCGCAGCTGATGACGTCGAAGCAGGCAGTCAAGTACGCAGGTAAGAACCTCGAAGCCATGAAGGCCGTTGCGCGCGCACACGCCAACCGCTCGCTCGAAGAGTACGAGGGCGCGCTGGGAGACTACAAGTACGAGCTCGGCAGCGACACGTTTATCCGCAACCACCTTCGCCGTCTGTACGACAGCATGCTCGAGCAGAACCTGATCAAGGTGATTGAGCCGTTCTCGCGCGTGGAGATTGCGCATATCGCCAAGATGGTGGGACTGGATGAGCAGCAGGTCGAGCGCAAGCTGAGCCAGATGATCCTCGATAAGGTGATTATTGGCGTGCTGGACCAGGGCGCGGGGTGTCTGATTATCTTTGATGAGACGGAGCCGGATGAGGGGTATGAGTCGGCGCTGGCGACGATCGCGAAGCTGAGTGGCGTCGTGGATGTGCTTTATACCAACCAGGCGTCGCAGCTTGAATGAGCGGTTTGGGAGGCGGCTAGAGGCTAAGGCAAAAGGCTTGTAATAAATAGAGGCGCTACATGGCGGATCGAGAATATCAGGCGTTGCATTATCATCGTGTTTCTACATTTGCACAATATTTGGTTTATGCTCGTAACGTAATTCGTGATTTCCGGTCCAACTCCTAACAATGAGGTATATACAAAACACTATTTCTACACCCTTCTCACAGCCACCCCTTCCCAAACCCAAAAACCCCCTTCTTCTTCCCCTGCTCCTCCGCCACCTTCTTCTCCTCAGCCCCCCTCTTCGCCGCCTTCTCAGCCTCCTTCTTCCTCTCAATCCCAATCAGTCCAAAAAGCCTCTTACACACAAACGCCTCATCCCACAACATGCCCTCCTCCTCCGCCTCATCAAGAAACATGTGCACCACATCCACCATCCACACCTCCATAACCATACTATCACTCCCATCCGCCTCCTTCCCCCATATCGTCTTCCCCGCATACTCGCTCTCCCTAACGCTCGCCGGGATCTCAGCCGCGGGAGTAGGGTTCTTCTTATAATCCCAGTAAATCGCCCGCAGACTCAGCCAATGGCTCTTGGCCCACTCCGCGTCTTCCATGAAGCGCGGTTGGATGGCCGAGGGCGACGCGGCGGTGGTGACGCTGAAGACAACGGCTTTGGTGGGGGAGGGTGCCGAGGGGACGCGCAGACAGGATTTTAGCGCTGAGGGCGGGGTGATACGGCGGTAGGGGTTTTGGCGGACGGGGGTGGTGGAGAGGCGGGAGGATTCGTCGATGGATGAGCGGGACAGCTGGGAGAGATCGGAGAGGGCGGAGGGGGAGCGGGTGTGGTCGCGCTCGGAGGTGGGGAGGTCTTGGGTGTATTCCTCTCTCGTCTGGTCGTCATCTGAGGCGGATTGAGAATCCACTTCTTGGGTAGAGTAGTCCTCCTGTGTCATCTCACTGTATTGCTCGGCAGCCGACAACCTCTGCGTTGGAGATGCGGCAGTTTCGTCTTCAGTGACGGGGGAAGAGATATGCGAAGGCTCAGGCTGCTTCACAGGGGACGATGCGAGCAGGGCCGAGAGACCAAAGTGATTGCTCTGTCGTGGTGTAATCCTTGGCTTGAAGTTTTGCTTCTGTGGAATATCCCAAGCAGTCGACATCTCCGACTCGTCATAATCGTCCTCAACGGGGGATGTCTGTGACCTTTCTGCTGGCATAAACGGCTTCGATTGCGGCCTAGGCAGTTCCATGCTCCGTCGTAGTGCTCCCAGTTGCGGCGCACCAGAGAGCCCATCAGAGGAGGTATGGGGAATGCTCTTCGGCAGTAGAACAGCCTTTGGTGCAAGCTTTGGTGCGAGCTGCGACTGGGCCAATCTATCGAGCACACTAGGTGCTTTGACGTTGTCTTTTGGCAGTAAGGTAGCCCTGGGAGCGAACGGTACTTTGTCGTTATCTTTTGATAGTAAGGTTGCCTTGGGGACAAACGGTGCCTTGTCATTATCTTTTGACAGTAAGGTAGCCTTGGGGGCAAAGGGTGCCTTGTCATTGTCTTTTGATAATAAAGTTGCCTTGGGAGCAAACGGTGCTTTGTCGTTATCCTTTGGCAGTAAGGTGGCCCTAGGGGCAAACGGTGCTGGCGCCGGAAGTGCCACATTTCGCGCTTCAATCGGCGGTGCAACAACCGAGGGTTCATCTCTCTTCAATACCGATGACTCCTGAGCGGCAAGTTCATCGCTATAAACCAACCTCCTGCTATTCTGCCTCCACGGACTCGGGAGCTTGCTCCGTCTTGGTCTTTCCAAAGCGGCGGCTTGTTTTTGGGCATTATCAGCAGGTTTTTCTATCGATGGCGATGAATTACTGCGCGCTTCGGCTAGCCATATATCTTCATCGTCGTCAAAGACAGCTTCGGCGACGTTGGCCTTATGAGCGGGTTGAGGTTGAGTTGTAAGAGGGGTGCTGTTGATTGTTGGTAGGTCTGAGGGCACGACGTACACCTGGGTCAAGTCTAGCCCTAGATGCTGAGTTGTTTCATTTTTGTCTTCCAGCAATACACCGTTCTGCTTCTGCGACTCTGTCTGAAGATCAGCAGCGCGAGAAGAACCAGCCGTGGCCTTGTCACTTCCAGAGGCCTCGTTTTCATCCCGAGGGGGGGTTCTCAGCGATGGATAATCGGCTTGCCAGCTCATTTCATCAGAATAACGAACAGTGTTCGTGTCCTGAGCTAATAAGTTGACAATCTGCGGATTCCTAGCTTGAGCTGGTGTAGGCAAGCCCAGAGAATAGTCGTCCTTTTCCTCCGGAGAAGGCGAACGTAATTGCTCAGACGCCTCCGCGAGGAATGGGTCATCGACAATCAGGGGAATATTCTTCATAAAGCCCGACTTCCGCACCTCTTCAGAAGCGGCACCGCTCAGCGTTCTGCTGCGAGAAAGGTTTCGCCATGACATCGGCCCAAGACCTGGGACAGACGAGTCCAGCTTTGATGGATGGACCTCTGGTTCCTTCGCTGGCTCTTCAGTTGGAGATAATGGGTGTCGCCTCGCGTTTGGGCTTTTGAATGGGCTGCGGAGGAATGATGAATGTGTGCTGGACGAGTTGGGGACAACGATGTCTTGAAGGGCGCGGCCTGCAAGGACACTTGAAGACAGATGTGGTTTTGGTGCTCCATTTAGCTCTGTCGTGCTTGGTAGCGATTCTCTCGGAGCTGGCCTTTGCTTTGGGGGAGGTAGGGAGGGGGATGAGAAGACGATTGAAGGGGTTTCGGTTAGGCCCAGAGATTTCCGTTGTCGTAGGTGTGCCGTGTATGTGTATCGAGGAGCAGCAAATGATGGAGGTGACGACCTCATCTGAGGCATATTTACAGACGAATCTGCAGTTTGCTCAAGGTGGACGCTCTCTCTATTCGAAACCGAAGCTTCTTTTGCTTGAGATGTTTCCTGGGCGGATAATCCAGCCGATTCGTTCTCTGGCGATGATGTGTCTTGGGGAGTCGGGAGCCAAGGTGTTGCGGGTTCAGCATCGGCGATGGAAGTAGTGGTAGCTTCAGCAACGGGAGCAATGTGCGCAGATTTAGCAAACACGGAGCTTTCGTCCTGCAACTGTTCACTGCCATTGGAGTCATGATCTTCGTCACGCGGACTACTGATCGTTATAGGTTGGGTAATGGCAGAGCCATTGGGAACAGAAACATCGATTAAACTTTGTTGTTGCGTCATCTGGATTGTATCAGGGCGTTTCGAAGATGCCTCCGATAGAGATGATATGCCAAAAGAAGATGATCTATTGTCACTTCTCTGTTCTGCTTCGCGTTCTTCAGACGAAGATACAATCTCAACCGGCTTATTCTGGATAGAAGGGCTGCTGAAGTGTTCGCGTAACGAAGGTACTGAATCGACCGATATCATGCTGAACCCCTCACTCTCCATAATCGTATCAAACTCCTCGAGATCACCAAGACCGTCTCGTGCCTCGTCGTCGTAGTTTTCTTCCTCGTGCTGAGAGCGGCCCATCTCAGTCGCGGGTACTGATGATTGAGACACTTCCTCCACCGTCTGATGGACGAGAGGCGACCCCCGTCTCGAGCTTGTTCTATCGATGAGGCGGCTAGGGATAGCTGAGAAGGCTTTCGGACTCGACCAGCCCTCAGCTTCAGGTGTCCTCTCCAAGTCAAAGTTGGCAACCGTAACATCCTCGCCAAACGCGGTGGTTGTAGATCGGATCGTTGAGTATTCCGAATTGCTGCCTACTGTATTTTGTTCCACAGGCTGTAACGGCATATTATCATCTGGGTGTGCTTCTTCAACTGCCTCCTCGGAGTGCGAGCTATTCCCCGTGAGGTCTTCCAGTATTGGGATTTCTTGCGGCAGCAAAGACTGTCTCCTCCCCCTCTTGCCCGCCACGCTCGAATCCGCCAGATCCGACGAAGGCCACACAGATTTCTCAGCAGTCGCCTTTCTCGTAACCGATTTAACAGATCTTGATCGCGATCGCCCTTTTCCTCTTCCGACCTCGACGCCCTTTCCAATCTCAAAGTCCCAGTCCTCCTCATCATCGCCGTCCACCAGATTGCCCAGTGTGCGCCTCCTCCTGGGAGACTTTCCGGCGGGAGTTAGGTTTCTGGTTTTCGCGGGCACGGGGGTGCCAATTGACTTTCGTGGGCGACCGCGACCGCGTTTTGGTGGCGCGGCAGGGCTGTCTTCCTCGGAGTCTGAGAGGCCCTTGAGAGGGACTGTTGTGGTGGTTGTGCGCGTGTTTGGGCGTCTCGCAGAAGCATAGTAAGGCGACGGCGAGGGGGATCTTTGGTCTGCGAATTCAGGGTAGGAGTTCTCCTTGTTGTTGTCGGCTTCGACGGTGACCCTTATCTTTTGCGGCGAGATGTCATTGCCGACGTCCAAATGGAACGTTTGTTTGGTGGGCGAGCTGCCGTACATTTGCTGCGATTTGCGGGCTCTTTGTCGTCGGATAGATTTTGAAGGTGATGAGAAGGTCGGAGAGTCATTGAGAGGGTCCGGCGAGGACGATAAAATGTTGGCCATGTTATAAGACATGTTCTTGATTGTAGCTCCGACTAGTTGCTCATGAAGCTCTAGACAGCGAAAGCGCGTTCCAACTCGCAACAATTTTAAAAACGCGTCTTTTTTCCAAGCTCTTAGAGTGTTAGTAGCAGTTACCGCATTAATGTCGTATTATATGTACATGAATAAGGTTGATGAGGCTCATGGAGTTGCCTGGCAGGTTTGTTTACATTGACTGTTTGCGGAATTGGGGGTTCGACGGCTGACGGCCAACCATCTCACAAGTGGCGGGAAGGGGTCCTGACGTTGTATACGTACCTTATTGGGGGAGCTAAACTGCTTTAGGTAATAGCACGGGTTTTTATGGTACAAAGCTAAAGTGGAAAAGTTACAAAGTGACAAAGTCACCATTTGGCGCTTAAAAGCGGGGAGAATTGGGGATTTGAGCGGAGGAGGGGATTTTAATGATTAGTAATTCAATCAGATTAAGTAAGCTGCCTTGATATCCGATTCACGGGATCTTGCGCCATCAGTGCTAGAGTGACCATGACGGAAGGGCGGCGGAATCAAAGGAGGGGTGGATGATGGTTGCTGGCCATACATACCACAGCATTCGGGTATGACCAGAGATACACCATTTTAAGCCTTGTCGAGTACAAGAAGCTGTGGTATACGTGCTCTACCTGCTCTATCTGGAGATGCCGGAGGTATTCTGATTGTTCTGGGCATTCTAAGCAGATCTGTATTAGAAATACAACCTGCCTGTTATCACATTAAGTTGCTTACTATATCAAACTCCAGGTTGACGCCATTTCCTTGTGCATCTCTTGACCATATCTCAGGCATATATCCTTACCTATATAAGACCTCACCCCTCTCTTGCTTCATCTTCCTATTTTCTTATCACTCTACTCTACTATCCTGTCTGCAACTGGCATAGAAACTGCAGCAAACTATCTAGCAATAATCACCCATCACTCTCACCTTACATCACATCACATACAACCAATACACATACCTCACTGAACCAACCAAATATCACAACCGACACAATGGCAACAGTCTCCGCCCAGCAAGCCACCCCCGCACACAACCTCTCCGCCTCCGCCCGCGCCGAAGCCGCCGGCGTGCAAACCGAGGCCGCTCCCACCTACACCATCCCCAGCGGCGACGTTACCGCGGAGCTTAACTTCTACCAACCCCCCGAGGACGGATCCGTACCCTATAACTGGGTCGAGAAGCAGCCCGAAGGCACCCCACAGAACAACTACGGCTTCGTCACCAAAAACGTAACGATCCACGACGCCCGCGGCTCCGAGTCCTCCTACACCCTCGACAAGGATGCCTTCGCCATCCTCCAAAACGTCGAGTCGTTGGGTGAAACCGAGTTCGTAGACGACGAGCATATCAAGGAACACTACTACCCCGAGGTCGAGAAAGTGCTCCTCGACAACGTCCCCGGCGCCAATAAAATCTTTATCTTCGACCACACCATTCGCCGTCCCGGTCCAGACGCCAAGCGCGGCCCAGTCAACAGAGCGCACATTGACCAGATCGCCAGCTCCGCCAAAGAGCGCGTGAAGGTGCATCTCCCCGACGAGGCCGAGAAGCTGTGGCAAGGTCGCTACCGCATCATCAACGTGTGGCGCCCTATCAATGGTCCCCTTTACGGGCAACCGCTGTCGTTCGCATCATCGCACACAGTCCGCGATGAGGATCTGATCCCCGTGGAGCACAGGTATCCGCACCGCGTGGGTTACACGGCGAGTGTGGCGTATAATGAGGGGCAGAGGTGGAATTATCTGTCGGGGATGAGGAATGATGAGAGGATTTTGTTGGAGTGCTTTGATAGTGAGGCGTTGAAGGAGGGGTCGGAGGTCAAGGGAGGACGGGTGCCGCATTCGGCGTTTGTGGACCCCAGGACGCCTGAGGGTGCACCCGGGAGAGAGAGTATTGAGGTTAGGGCTTTGGTTTTTGGGCCTTAGATGGTGATAGATTCTAGATCCCCTTTTGAGGGTTTGCGGGGTCGGTATTGGCTGTAGGATTTGGTTGAACTACTCACTCATTAATGTGCTATGATTATGAAATTTATTATTATTAATTTACAATTTTTCTCATCTGCAATCACAAAATAATTTAGGGTGATTTAATTGAAGTTGATCATTTTAATAATTTAATTCAATTTCACAATTTCACTAAAAAACACATGAAGAGATTTAATAAGGGTATCTTTATAAACCTCATCATAAATAATAATTAAACATTATGCAGCGCCAGCGCCACAACATACCTTCTACTCCTTCTTCCCGCTCCTCCCAACATACCCCCTCATCCCCTCATCCACCCCACTCGCCCACCTCCCCACCCTCTGCACCCCAACAGGCAACACATTCAACCACCCCGCCCACCTCGCATACAGCGGCATCGCCAAAACCTCACTACTCCCAGCATCCACCACGCGAATAATCTCCTTCGCCACATCCACCGGCTCCACCACCGGCGCAAAGAACCGACTCGGCGTCTGCACCCCCGCGAAAAGCGGCGTGCTCAGCTGCCCCGGCGTCACAAGCACAGTCTTGATATCGGGGTACGCCCTTAGCTCCGCTGTCAGCGAGGCGTGGAGAGCTGTTACGCCTGCTTTGGAGGCCGCGTAGTCGGTGAGGCGTGCTGCGCCGGTGATGCCGAGGACGCTGGAGAGGGTGACGATTGTGCCGTGCCCTGCGCGCACCATGCCGGGGAGGAAGGCTTTGAGGGTGTAGAAGTGTGCGAGGAGATTGACGGAGACGCTGCGCTGGATTTGCTCGACGCTTGTGTCGAGGAGGGTGCCGCCGTTTACGACGCCTGCGTTGTTGATTAGGATTGTGGGCGTGCCGAGCTGGGTTGGTTAGCTGGGTTTGTCCTGTAGAAGGGGTATTGGGGGATGCTTACCTCTCGCTCAATCTGCGCTGCTACCTTCGCAACTTGTTTTGCGTCCCCAACATCGCACTTGTAAACCGTCACGCCTCTTGCCTCCCCAGACTCCAACTCCGCCACATCCAGCACTGCCACTGTAGCCCCGCGCATTCCGTAGACCTCCGCGACCAACAACCCCAACCCGCTCGCACCGCCGGTAATCACGATGACCTCCTCGCCAAGATCGACGACGCGGGCCTTCGAGTACGCCACCTGGCGATTTAGGACACCGAGGAAGAAAAAGAGCGTTAGGACAGAGGCGTACAGGATCGCGGATTGCATCACGGGACTGGTCCAGGTATAGACCTGTGCGCGCAGGCAGAGGGGAACCATCCAGGCCACGAAGGGGTGGAGGAAGGTGATGTTGGCGACTTTGAGGAGGAGGTCGATGGAGAGGGGGGAGGCCCATGAGTCGGACGGGGAGGAGAGGGCGTGGATTGCCATTGTTGGGAGAGGGGTGGTGTTGGAAGGTGCGCGGTGATGTGATAGAGAGATTGACGTGGTACAGTGGTGAAGGGAAAGAAGATTCCGATTTGACCTGCAGATGGGAAAGTTCTAGATGTGGGAAGAGAGCATTATAGAGGAAATTTATTTCGTGGAAGAAGGGACGAGAAGGCTGGCGCTAGGTCGATGTTTCAAGGTGTTGTTTCTGAGACGTCGTGGAGCTGCGATGGAGGGGCTCGTGCTTGGCCTGAGACCGCGATTCTGCCAGGGGTCACCGCCTTACGGGGGTGGACGTCACTGGTGGTCCCTGCATGGAGTTGACGTGCCGCATCCAGATCTGAGAACAAAGATTCAAGAGAAGGAAGTCAAATTCTACAAACAAAGAAATCGACGTGCGGTTTGTATGTTTTCGTAAAGAAGTTATCATATTTTCTTTTTCTTCTTTGCTTGAGCGTCAAGTGGCCTCCATCTGCGATGCTTGCAGCGGAGCTTCTTTGGTTTGTCTGGGAGCCACTTCTTTGACCTGTAACTTCACAATTCAGTCCATGAAAGAATTCTTTTACGGCTTGAGGCTATAGTTGGCCTACAAGTGCTTGCCGTGTCCGTATCCGCATTTGGCGATGCTTTGTGGCTGAATGGTGATCCCAGCATCCATTGTCATCGAGTATGGCGATAAAGTCTCATCTTTTAAACCCTACAAGCCCCAGCGAGCCTTTTATTTCCGTTTGTTTCCTTTAAATCCTATACTGTGCATATACTGTTATCTCTCTCATCTATCAGAGATCTAAAGCTACAGGTTTTCGAGACGGCTCCTGCGGATTCCAGACATATAATATACACTCTCAAAAACGCTTACCGCAAAGGCAGCCATGGCCCCTAAAAAGGACCAAACGTTCAGTGTCATATCTTGGTACAGTGGACAAATGACATCAGAAAAAGGTTTAGTATTCAGGAGTGTAATAAATTTCTCTGATGACGAGTTGGAGAATCGCCACGACTTTATCCACCTTCTTTTCCCTCTACAATATATGAGTGGAGGTACCACTTATAGCTATAAAGCAACCAAACGGCAATTCTCGACCATAGGTGGACCTGGACCATCAGGGCAAAGTTTTCGCAGGCATATGCTGGAAGCCGTGAAGCGCATCCTGGCCATGTTTGATCTTGAGCTTACCCCCGTGAAGGAATGCACACCCCATGGCTCCGGGGAGCCTACTGATAAACATCGACATGGCGGGCGACGCATCCGCAAGATCAAGCCTGTTGAAGGAGATGGAATAGACCACGAGGCTCGCGCAAAAAGACTCAAGTCTGTCGCCGACCCTAATAGCCACCACCACCGTCGCATCACACGTATGATCCGGTCACTCCAACTCTGTCGCCGTGGCCCAGACTCGGAGTCGATCTATCGCTTCTTTCGAAGATTTGCGAGAGAACACCGTATGATCCCGCGGAGAACGTTGAGGTTGTGGGGTGTAGCTCATCATTCGATTGCCGCACACAAAGACCCGAACGAAGACATCAGAGACACCACAGCGTTTAATACAATGGGAGAACCAAGTTTAGGTGATGCGGAAGTGCCAGAGTCACAAAGTTCTGACGGTAGCTGGGGCATAAGCAGCCACAAAACCTCCGTGGTGGGCAACGAACCCCCGCGGCCGCCGAAAACGATCAGCATCGCCAGCAGCAGCGAAAAGGGGCTCAGCAGCGCAAGCAGTAGCGAAAAAGGGCTAAGCGAAGGCGGAGATGGTCCTGACGATGGGGGCCTTGGTGGAGCAGGAGGTAGCGGCGGCGATAGCCCCGACGGTTCCGCCAGTTCTGACAGTTCCGATGGCCCCGATGACCCTGATGTTCCCAAAGGCCCTGACGACGAACTGTCCAAAAAGATTGGAGATGAACAAATCAGCGATGAAGACGTTGAGAAGCTCACACCTGCGCAAAAGGAACTTCATCACGCACGTCTCCAGCACAGGCGCGAATACAGAGATATCGAGATTGGGTTGGAATTTCGCGATACCGATGGCGAATGGATAGGTGGGGACCCGGATCCCTCGACGGTGGACTTGCTCGAGTTGCGCGTGTGGCAGACCGTAGTCCAGGACGAGGAAAGGAGACGTCGCCGCGTCCAGGAAGGGAAAGCACCAAGTGATTCGTCGTCTTCTGATGGTAGTGATCATAACGATCCAGATGACGAAAAAGAGTTTGAAAGAACGGATGTCGTGGGCTTTGGAGAAGACAATATTAGTGACGAAAACTTTCAGAAACTCGAGGCCTGGGAAAAGAAACTCCATCTCGCGATTGTCGAGCACACAAAGGATTACAAAAATATCGAGATCAAACATAGGCTCCGCGATGCTTACACTTTCTTATGGAAAAGCCGCAGGCCAGCTCCCGTACGGATGAACATGAAAGAATTGAGGGCATGGAAGCGCGAGCTTGACGACCGAGAGCGGGATTGGTTGAAGGAAGTTACGGAAGGCCAACGCGGCTGGACGCAGGCATTATCGACTAAATCTAGTGAGAAATCGGAATTTGTAGTTGGAGACCCAAACATGAGTATTAGATTCTATGAGCGTCTCTATGAAGAAGAACAGTCACGTCACCTCCGGCTTATAGAGTACGACCAAAGATTCGGAGCCTTGGAGTATGAGCTGAATTTCCGCGATCGTGCCACCAGCGAGTGGAAATACGTAGGTATGCAACCCTTCGATATGAGTCACGACGAGTTGGACACATGGTTTGAAGATATGGAAGAATTTGAAGCGGAGTATAACGAAAGGGTCCTAAACGAAGCCGCTGCCCAGAATAGCGCCCCCCCCCGACTTACCCCCGTGAACCGCAGGCAACGATCGCCCTCACCCGACGGGATCGAGGCGGCGGAGCTTATGGCTGAGGGAGTAAGACGGGGTCTGGGCCCTTACGGAACCTCACCCGAGGCGATCAAGTGGAAGGCTGCGGCGGAGGAGATTGAGAGGAAGAAGGCGGCGGCAAAGGCGGCGGCGGAGGAAGAGTCAAACGAGGATCCCGGGAACCAGCTCCTTGCCGAGCAGCGGCAGTCGCAGGCGAAGAGGCCCAATTCTTCGAACAAGTCGGCGCGGTCGTCTGGGGAGGCAGAGGACTCGAGCAGGTCCAAGAGAAGGAGAATCGGGTGATGCAGGCGCTTTTGGGTTGATTTATTGTTCCCCTGTGTTGTTTTGGAGCTTTTTGGGCTCGGGGTTTTTTTTGTTTTTGCTGCCAGTACAGCTGATGTAGCTGCTGATTTGAGATGGTGTTTTTGCGCTGGGCTTTCCCACGTCGCTCTGTTTTGTTATTCCCTTGTTGCGCTCGCACTGTTCTTTTGCCGTCCTTTTTATCGCTATGTTAGGAATTGGAGATTTCCTTTGGATGGGATTTGTGCCCACCATAATCGATTCAGACGCGCGCGTGTCTGCGCTCGACATCACCTTCGTTTTGGCAGATGGACAGGGAGTTGCTACCGCTCTGATGTTTATTTAGGATAGCAAGTTGGCCCTGGAAAATGGGTATAGATCTACTGTATGTCCTAAAAAAAAAAAACCATAAAAAATGTCTCTCAAATCCCTCTTCATCTGTGCATGCTGAATTAAACCCACAGATTCGAGTCGTAGGATATTTTTAAGTCTTATTCCCAATCTCCGTGGATGTGAAATCCACCTCGCGATTCCCTCGTTGTACAATGATGTCTGTCGGCAACGTATAAAGGGGCGTCACGTGCCCTCCTTTCACTTGTCATATGATGGGGATGTTGCGAAAGGAATGAATTCGTTCTTTATGAATATTTTATTGGGATGAAGGCGTTAGGATATACCTCGGTTTGCCCTCTCACCCTAATTGACAATTATGGTCGCGCCTAATTCAGTTATATCCTCGAATTCGTCGTGGGGCCTCGCTCAGATGACCAGCCACCCAACCCTATCCTTCTTCTTGTCGCCCACAACCCTTTGATGGAGCGAGGTGATTAATAAAATCACCACGCACGATGTGGGAATAACCGCCTCCAAAGAAGATTAAAGACTTATAACCCAAAGAATATATTCAACCCTTCAGCGAAACCTGAAGAAACATCTCCTTCCAAAGAAGGAAAGAGCGAAAGACGTTCTTGCCTCTTGTATAAGAAAACCAGGCCGCTCTTTCTCTTTTGCAAGTGAGCTTTGCTCTTTCAATTCTTCGAAAACTCACCTCAGCTCTGCGACGATACTAACGCTCCTTCCAGACCAACTCGTTCTCACCACATAATCACAATGGCAGCACCTTCCAAATACTGCGCCTTCCCTCCCTATCCCGCCAACGCCCTCCCTAGCTCCTTCCCATCACAATCATCCGACTACACCACCGCACAATGGGACGCCCCCACCCCTACAAGCGCATCCACTCTCACCCCCACGAGCTACGAGGAACAGGAAGAGCTTAGTCCCCATGTTTTTGGGACCTACATCAGCCCTTCTTCGCACGACCTTCCTCCCTTCAACACATCACTGCACGCGCACCAGTTCAGTCTCCGAGGTGAGAGGAGTTTGAACTACCAGTTCGGCTCTTCGCCGCCGTCATCATCATTAGAGGCGAATATGGACTCCTCACCTGCCTGCACACTGGACCCTCCAAGCAGCACACCCACAACGCCAGACCCGCAGAGCTCTCACCATCCGCACGAAGTTTCCAACAAGAAAGCCTGGGGGGACTCGAAGGCACGTAGGACGTCTTCCGCCTTTGCGGCCTACAATGAGACCAGGCCTATGGGTTTCTTAATCCCCACTTCACCTAACCTGACCACTTCAATCCAAGGAGAGAGAGGAGAGCATATTGGAACACCATTCACGCTGCCCTCACCACTCTACCCATACAACTCCTCCCCAGACCTAACCACGCCGACTTCCTCAGTGCTCGCGCGATACAGAAATGCAACGATCAGCCCGGCTACACCACACTATTTCGACAATTCCTCTCCAGTCGTGATATCTCCCATATTTGACGGGAATGAGTTCGGCGGCGGAGAGCCTCTGGGGCTGGTATCTGATAACCAAGAGGCGAATGAGGAGATGCGCAAGCTAATGGCGGATCAGGAGGGCACATCGACGTTTCCAGGTTCGTTGGTGAGGTGGACTGGATTTGAAGGCCCTCCAGCAATGGAGAATCAGTTTATACAGGGAAAAGGGTGGAATGAGCTGGTCTCCCCACACAACACCTCGTACCAGTTTGAGAGTCAAGAAACTCCGTTATTGGCCGGGACACCTAGCCCTCTCGCTGCAGCGTTCGCTCCCTTCACATCTCCTCCGCTGGTTCAGAGGACATACTCCGACGCAAATGCATACCGGCACTTTGTCCCCCCGCCAGGCCCATCGTCGCCCCTCCCTCGTGCGCCGCTGTTGCCGCTTCCCGAGCCGCGGTACAGCGAGCACTACAGCATCAACCCGCACGACGCAAATGTAATGCGCGCTCACCAGCTGCTGGAGGCGCACATGAAGAATCGCTGGGGAAACGTCTTGTCCACGAACCGGGCATTACAAGGTATTACCGGGACATCTGGGATGGGTGGTAACGGCGGCGTAGGGTCTGGTGCGGCACCCCTCGAGACGGCCGCCACGACATTGATGCACATCCAAACCGGCGGGCCTCGCCCAAAACCCCTTCACCCGGGTTTCAACACGCCGGTGTCGGTAATGCGGCGCATGCAAGCAGAGGGAAAGGGCCGTGTTCGGTCGCTCAGATCGATTTATAGGGAATACGTCACACACCCCCAGAAGCGCGCCGCAGAACTCTGCTCCCTCTCCATCCACGCCGTGAGTGGCTCCATTGCAAGTAGCGGTTCCCCTGATCTGCAACCTATGAAGCTGAGAAATGAGCTTCTCGGGCATTTCACCGCTGCGGAGGGCGGGGCAATCCTTCAGCTCCTTGAGATTGATATTGCGAATCCAACGGGGACATACAATCAGGATCCCTTTGAGCGATGGGCATTTTTTGTGATTGGGTTGCCCATGGTGTGTGGACCCGGCGGAGCGGATAAGGGGTATGTCGGGGAGCATGAGAGGGCGAGTATGATGATCGCTGCGCCGCTACGGGAAGTGGTTACGAATAACGGGAAGGAGACGCAGGATGTATTATCTGATGGGACAGCGTGTTTGCGGCGCGATTTCGTCTTTGGACCGGGCATGAGGTGTCGGATGGAGTTTTGGGATAAGTACTCTCGCTGGCTGGATCTGGGGGAGTGGGCAGTGTTGGATGAGAAGGCGGAGTGGTTGAGTGCTGAGCTTGACGAGGCTCCGCAAGGGAGGATGGAGGCGTGGGAACAGGGCGGCCGGCCTCCACAAGCTGTTGTGGACGCGGTGAAGAGGGATGTGGAGAGGTGGAAAAGGGTGAAGCGCGCGATTGAGGGGGGTGTGTGTAGGATTGTGACGAGGGTTGTTGACAATCAGACGGTTGCGCAGGCGGGGAAGGCAAAGGAAAGGAAGGCGGGGCGGGAGGATATGGATTGGGAGAGAAAGGGGATGCACCGTGTTGAGGGGGGGAGCTCGGTGAAGAAGCGGAAGACGCAGAAGTGAGGGGTGGGGGACGATGGATGCAGTTCACTGGAATATTAGGAAGGCAGTGAGATTCTGAGATGCGGTGTTGGGTTGGAAAGTTGATGCTGGGGAAGCCGCGGCCTTTGGGCACTGGCTATAGCGGCTTGTAGGATATAATAACTGTCCAGAGCGAGACGTAGCAAGGATCAAATGAATAATATGAAAATGTGTATCTCGCCTGTGATATACGGCCCTCGTATAGATCGAAACGACGGATTGCTGTGTTTGTGAAATTCACCGTGAGTTTTCCTCAATTAACCCCGACTCTAGCCCAATCCAGTATACGACCCGGAAAACGAAGAATATGCGCTTCTGCATCGCCGTCGCGCATAGAGTAAAGTAAGCAAACCTCGCCGACGGCCCAATCCCCCCTCGCCGTTGCTAAATCGAGTCTAAAGCAGCCCCATCACACCTGCCAGAGCGGCACTCACCCCACATCCACCTTCCTTATCAGCCCACCTTATCGGCGATCCTCGATGACGGCGGCACTCACCCCACCAACAGCTCCAACACAAACCCCGCACAAGAACCCTATATCCCCAACCTCCACCCCCAAAGCAACTCTCTCTTCAAAACCAACCTTCAATCCTCACCACCACCTCCCAACCGCACAGCATCCACCACAATGGCAACACAAACCCCCATCCAACCCCCCTCCGCCCTCCCC